>JBDJHY010253230.1:0-10627 GCA_039654485.1 Withania somnifera
AATCAAAAAAAAAAAAAAAAAAAAGAATTCTACCTATAACATCTATGTCAGCTTTTAGTCTGAATAAAGATAAAACGAATAGGTTTGTAGATGATACTTCTAGAAGAGGGAATTCTAACAACCTTTTTAGTTATTTCGTTCTCTATTTCTATTTAATAGGATCTTGTGGAAACGGATTTTGTTTCAACTGAGCTGAAACAATATGTTGATGTCTCTAGTAAACCAAAGTCGTCGTTTAATAGCTATTGTGCTTCACTTTCTTCTTTACAAATAAGAAATTGAAGATTTATTCACGATTAGAAATCAACTTTCTATCTTCATCCATATATCCTTTATCCATACTTATTCAATTGGAAGTATTGATCCAATTTAAAAATTATGTTTCATAATTTCATACCGATTTTTCAATGTCTAAGTGACCTTTGGATACAAATCACGAGAATGTGTATTTGTTCTCAAATCTGCCATTGAGAGAAAAACGATTAAATTCTTTTAAGAAATAATGTTTTTGATTGGGATATGAATCAAACCGTAGGACCCTTTAACTATTTAAAGGATAATAGAACGAATCACACTTTTGACACTAAACTATACCCACTACAATCGATTATTGCATACAAATGCAACCTTTTTCGAATAAGAGAATTGTTGTAATTAAGATAGGATAAGATAGGGTCATCAAAAACACTAAATTCATAACATAAAAATGCCTTGAATGTTTTTTTTATAGTCCATCAAGGTGGTGTAAACATTAAATCAAAAAGAAGAAAGAGAAATGAGACTTTTATTTTGATCGAATTTTCTATATTATATATTTTACTTTACTTTCATAAATATAAAAAAACGGGATTTTTTTTTTCTGCTTGAATATTAATTATTCAATTAAATTCAACTAAAATGAAATATTAGAACTATAATAGGCATTTTGGTTTTCAAATTCGTTGGAACAAAAGAGGACCGACTGAGTACTGACCAAATAAAGCCATAAGAATAAGAGGGTCCTTTCGAACAAAATCAAGACAAATAAAAGACGTCTTCGTTATCTTTCTTGATATTTTTGGCTCTTTTGAGCCCTTCCTTTACTTTATATAAAGAGATAAAGGAAATTGATGATAAAAGTTATACATATCTATATAATATAGAAATACATATCTATATAATATAGAAAGAAGTAAAGAGATAAAGAAAGATCATTTCTTTATCTTATGTGCTATCTCATGTAATAATTATCTTTTTCAATTGGGAGATATGCCTTAGTAGACTAAAGCGGTGGATTGCTAATCCGTTGTATGAGTTAATTGTATCGAGGGTTCGAATCCCTCTTATTCTGTTGATGACTTGATATTTTTTCATTTTTCAAAATACTTTGTGCTTTTTGTTAGTTAAATGTGTGGAATAAACCAAATCCTAAAAAAAATTGAAAATCAAGCAAGGAAAAACCTTTTTTATTTTAGTCGTCACATTTAAAATTACGTTCGTGATCATTAGATAGGAATTCAAAGATGAAGAGAGAAACAAAGAATATTTCTACTATGTAAACGAAGAGTTTGAGAGTAAAAATTACACAATCTCCAAGATGATTTTTTTTAAAGAAGAGAATAGATCATCCATTTTTCTACCGCATATCCTAGTTTGACGCCAAGAAATGAAGCTCTTCCTATAAAAGAATTTTCATAAATTCGTTTTTATTAAGAGTTTGTCATTAACCAAATTTTGTATATACACAAGGGGAGCCTAATAAGGTCTTTCACTGGAACGAAAAGTGCCAAAAAAGAAGGAAATTAATTAAGGCGGATTTCTCATGACTATCCAAGAATTTCAATATTTGATTTTATTTATGTTAGAATTTTTTTCCAAATAAATCATGAATTTTCTAGGATAACATTAAGGATCTCATCCAAAACTTACAGCAGCTTGCTAAACAAAGGCTAAGAGAAAAAAGAACAGAGGTATGACTTGTATAATATCTACGATTGGATTCAAAAAATCATAGGCCTCGGTCAATTTTGCCGTAGAAAAAATTGCTCGAATAAAGGGTCAAATTAAGACAGATACCGATCAAACTTAAGGTATTAAGCATAACATATTTTTTTTCTTGGATATAACTACATTTCGATTAAGGAAAAGGAAAGTAAGTAAGGTAAAAAATAAAAAATTCTTTGAACCCACCCAATAAAAAATCCTCCTTTTCTCAAAGGAGAATAAAAAAAAATCATATTTTTATAGAATATATTAATTAAATTATATGTAATGATCAATAAATTAATTTCACATCTATATCTACACATACTAAAAACATAGCAAAATTCTAATACCAATCTATTCTATAGATATTTGGACCACAGTAGAAAAACAACATTGTAATATACTTTATTAGTATTACACAGAAATCAAAATGGGGCATGTCCAAGTGGTAAGAAAAAGGTTTTTGTTCCCGCTATTCGTAGGTTCGAATCCTTCGTTCCAGAACAAATATATTCTATAAGAATATAGATTGCTTTTTAATGATGTTCTATTTAAAATCGAAATGTTAGCTAGAATGTGATTGTTGTTTCTTATTTTTTCTTTGATGAATCTTTTTTTTAAAACTGAATTGAGATGTGGAAGAATCCATATTCCCTATCTCATATTCTCTACTCCCTAAATTAGCCTAATTAGATTCAATTTTTTGTCATATATTTCTTGACTCTTCTCCAGGAGGGGTTTTTTGGTGATAATTAAATTAACTAAGTCTCTTAATTCTTAATCAATGAGTTAGGCTAAAATAGAAAAAAAGGAGCCAAAACTGGACTTAATCTGGACTTGTTTGTCTTCGTTCCTAGACAACTCGTGTTTCGTTAAAATAAAAATAAAATAGATTAGGACACCCCTTTCTTTTCTTTTGATTTATGTTGCGTCAGTCCTGTAGAATGGGGTAGATAGAAGTTGATCAGTAATGTGAAGGCATTCATTTCAATATCTATAAATTCTGACAACTGCTCAGTCTATTTGATCTAATTGATAGATACGAAACCTTTCTCATTCTTTGGATTTTATCAATCAGATAACAAAAAAAAAAAAAAAATATGAATTAAAATCTTACCTTACATTAATCTTTTTTATCCATCTCATAAAAAAATTGGATTTGTTATTTGGTGTATTTATCTATTTTAAATCATTAAAATCATTGATGATTCAATTTTTTTTTAAAAAAAAAACTTATCTTTTTACTAAGATTATAAAAAGTTGTTTTTAACTATAAAATTTTCTTCAAAGAATAATATCAAAAAGGGAACTTTCTAAATTTATTATAAATTTAGAAAGAGAAATAGTTTAATCATTCCTTAGAAGCTGAATCTTATCTCCTACTAAATCCCGTGAAGATGCAGAATAAAAAAAAGAATTCATTTATTCGTCTTATTTTTTATTTTTTTATATAAATAAATTATTTATTATATATTAACTAATATAATATGTTAGACAAATTAATATTAATGATGTGGTCTTACTAAGACTTTTTCACAAAAATATATATCCACCTATATTTGTGGTATTTTTTATATCTATATACTATAGATATAGAAAGATATAGAAGATATAGAAAATACTATAGATTATAGTGTTTATACATTAGCCCAACCAATGACTATTCATGATTTCATAATTGAATCAATTCCATACCAGTTCTTATAGGAATGTTATGGTAAAAGTTTGTTTGAAACGATGTGGTAGAAAGGCACGTGCGACGAGGGATACGATCCGTTGTGGATTTGTACATCCACCATTTTATGAAGGAATGAAAGCGCTCTTGGCTCGACATCATTGATTCTGTTTCACTATACCCCCTCATTTTTTGTTGTCTTGGATTATAAATTTTCCATGATGTAGCTCGAGTAGAAAGCATTAATTTATTTCTTAGGGAAAGAGTCTAGGGTTAATGCCAATTAATTAAAAATTGAAACAATTTTGTAAATGTATCTTCGGTATTGAAATCGAAAGAATCCAATTCAAGAAAGTTTAAAATTCAAAAATTTCTTGGAATTGATCAAACATTTTTTATCCAAAGTGTTTCACGAGGGAATCCATCATCTTGTAGGAGTCTTTCATAGAAATCGACAAAAGGGTACATTGTTGCTATTTTGAAAGGATTAAAAAGCACCAAAGTAATATCTAAACCCAATGATTTAAAATAATAAAAAAAGATAAAGGATCCTAAAACAAGGAAACACCTTTTTAATTGTCTTAATAATTGTATAAGACTGAAGAAGACGATTTTAAACGAGACAGACAAAAAAAAAAAAGGAAAGGATGTTCAATAAATGAAATTCCCGAAAGATTTTCCTTTGTACTGTTTGAAAGTTATCCACCTTGAGTTATAAGAGTACGAATGCTTTCTTTTTCATTTTCAGGAAGAAAGAAGGAAAAAAAAAATACTTACATCTTTATTGATTTGATCATTTTATGGACCCAGTTGTAATTTCTTAGATAGAAGTCCATACAAACACAAAACCATACATAAACAAAAGCACGAATCCATCATTTTCTCGAGCAATACGAAGAGAAAACTTCATATACATTTCTAGGGGGGGTGTTGTTCATCTAAATCTATCCTAATGAGTCGTCTATCTAATCTTTGCAATTGATGTTTGATCCCGAAGACAAGGAAAAGATCTTCGGAAAGTAGGTTTTTATGATCCGATAAAGAATCAAACTTATTTAAACGTTCCTGCTATTTTATATTTCCTTGAAAATGAGGCTCAACCAACAGGAAATATTTAGGATATTTTATATAAGACGAAGGTTTTTAAGGAATTTTTTCCTAATCAACTGAAATTCAATTAAGAAAATAAATTAAGGAAATACAAAAAAAGGGATACTGATTTGTATATAACTTTGTATAACTTTTCACTTCTATTTTTTAGTATTTCCTTCCTTTCCTTTTTCTATTTGTATTATTTATTATTGCTTCCATTGAATTTCGTGTTCTATAATAGCAAAACCTCTTATTTTATGATCTTCTAAATTTAAAATGCGGGCATTTCGGGTGGTTTTAAGTTTTTCATTGAAACTCCACTAAAGCTAAAAAAGAAATAAAGTTTGATTATCCCACATAACTTGATTTATTCCATTATGGATTCAATAAGTCTAAGTAAATTATAGTTTTTTTCCACTTATTATTTATTTATTCTCCCGTTTATACTCTTTTGTATGGATTTTATTTGGATTAGATTTGTAATGACAACCCAACACAAGTCCTATTTTAAAATCTTTTTATTGTTTTTATTGTTTTCAATTGAAATTTTCATTTGTTATTTTTCCAATATTTAATATTTATATTGAATAGTGTATCGAACAAATATAATTCATTGTGATAAATGAAGTGGATCTATTTAGTTTTATTTTATATTTAAAATTAATTAGAAAGTGTGAATGTATTTTTTTAGATTTCTTATTTAAATGATTTTTGGTTGTCTTGTCTAATCTCTTTAATTCTTTTTCTTCAAATTGGATCTACATACTTTTTTCTATATTTTCTTAAGGTTGCTAACTCAACGATAGAGTACTCGGCTTTTAAGTGCTGCTGATATCTTTTACACATATGTATGAAGTGAGGGATTCGTCCGTACTCTTAGTAAAGTTTGGAATACCACGACTGATACTGAAAGGGAATGAATGGTAAAAATAGCAGGTCGTATCAACGAAAAGTTCTAAAAATATTTCATTGTTCCCAGATGGGTATAAAACCGTGTTCGAATTCTTGGAATGGAACAAAATAAAGTTTGGTAGAATGAATAAATGGATAGCATTGCGACTTCAATTAAATTATAGGGAAAGAAAAAGCAATGTTCTTTTGTTCTTAATTTGAACTATTCCCAATCTAATTAAACATTAAAAATTTATTAGTTCCCAATGCGGGAAGGATTTCTTATTCTATGAGTTGATTCTCAATTTTTTTAATGAATTCTAACTATTACCATTTTCGATTATGGAGATGTGTGTGTAGAAGAAATAATATATTGATAAAGAAAGTGTTTTTCGAAGTCAAAAGAGCGATTAAGTTGAAGAAATAAAGGATTTCTAACCATCTTATTATCATATAACACTACAACACAGACCAATTAAATGAAATGAAAAAAAAGAGGTGATAGAGAATCCGTTGAGAAGTTACATGTATCAAAGGTATCTATTCTTACTATAATACTTCGTTTTAATTGTATCTCACTATGTATCATTTGATAACCCTCAAAATCGTCCATATTTGGTTCAAATCGAATTTCACATGGAAGAAATCCAAAGATATTTACAGCCAAATAGTTCGGAACAACACAATTTCCTATATACACTTATCTTTCAAGAGTATATTTATGCACTTGCTCATGTTCATGGTTTAAATAGAAATAGGTCGGTTTTATTGGAAAATCTAGGTTATAACAGTAAATTTAGTTTTGTAATTTTGAAACGTTTAATTACTCGAATATATCAACAAAATAATTTTGTTATTTCTACTAATTATTCTAACAAAATCCATTTTTGGGGTGCAACAAGAGTTTGTATACTCAAATGATATCAGAGAGATTTGCATTTATTGTGGAAATTCCATTTTCTCTACGATTAATATCTTCTTTATCTTCTTTTGAAGGCAAAGATTTTAAAAATTCATAACTTACGATCAATTCATTCAACATTTCCTTTTTGAGAGGATAATTCTTCACAATTAAATTATGCATTAGATATACTAATGCCCTACCCCGTTCATATGGAAATCTTGGTTCAAACTTTTCGCTATTGGGTAAAAGATGCCTCTTCTTTACATTTATTATGATTCTTTCTCCACGAATATTGGAATTTGAATAGCCTTATTACTTCAAAGAAGCCCGGTTACTCTTTTTTAGAAAAAAAAATAATCAAATATTCTTCTTATTCTTATATAATTCGTATGTATATGAATGGAAATACACTTTCGTCTTTCTACAAAACCAATCTTCTTATTTACAATCAATATCTTTTGGATCCCTTGTTGAACGAATATATTTCTATGGAAAAAGAGAACGTCTTGTAGAAGTCTTTACTAAGGATTTTCAGGTTACCTTATGGTTATTCGAGGATCCTTTTATGCATTATGTTAGGTATCAACAAAAATCATTTCTTTCTTCAAAAGGGACGTTTATTTTGAGAATAAATGGAAATTTAACCTTGTCTATTTTTGGAAATGTCATTTTTTATGTGCTTTCACATATGAAGGATCCATATAAACTAATTATCCAATCATTCCCGGGACTTTATGGAATATCTTTCAAGTATGCGACTAAATCATTTAATGGTACATAGTTAAATGGTAGAATTTGACCCATTTTCTTATTGAACAAAAGGTACGAAATAAACCAAATTGATAAAAGAACCACGTGAAATCTTTGATTTTTCCCCTTCCTCGATCCTTATCCCATAGGTACAGTGTTTGAATCAATAGAGAACCCTTTTTTCTGTATGAATCAATATTATTCTGAATCCTTCCCGATACCTCCCAAGGAAAATCTTGAATTGGATCCCAAATTGATGGGTTAGTGTGAGCTTATCCATACGGTTATGCACTCTTTGAATAGGAATCTATTTTCTTAAGATCCTGGATTTCATATTTGGTGGGTATCCTAGATCCTTTCGATAACCTATGTTAAAGGGATATCTATATAATTCGATCAATTGCATAAAGCCTGCGATATAAATTGAACTGGGGAAAGTATATAGAAAAATAGTTCTTTTATATTATATTAGATATATTAGACTATTATATTAGATTAGTATTAGTTAGTGATCCCGACTTAGTGAATCCTTTATTCCGTCATGAACTGTTGGCACCAGTCTTACATTTTGTCTTTATGGACCGAGGAGAAAAGGGGCTCGACGGGAAGAGGAGTGTACCATAAGAGAAGCAAGGAGGCCAACCTCCTTCAAATATACAACATGGATTATGGAAATGTAGTTGGACTCTCATGTCGATCTGAATGAATCATCCTTTCCATGGAGGTAAATCTTTGCCTACTAGGTAGAAGGATAGCAAGTTCCAAATTCTGTCTCGGTAGGACATGTCTTTCTATTAATATGAAATTCATAAATATAAATGAAATAGTTAATGGTTACGATTATCCTTTTTGTAGTGACGAATCTTGTATGCGTTCCTAAGAAAAGGAATTTGTCTATTTTTCGGGGTCTTAAAGGGGCGTGGAAACGTATAAGAACTCTTGAATGGAAAAGAGATGTAACTCCAATTCCTTCAAAATTGGTAGTCAATCCTATTTCTGATAGGGTAATTTGACAATTGAATTCGATCTTGACCATTATTTTCATATCCGTAATTGTACAAAAAGAAGGCCCGACTCCAAGTTGTTCAAGAATAGTGGCATTGAGTTTCTCGACTGTAACTTATGATTAGTCAGTTCTGTTCTATTTCTCGATGCAGTAGGGAAGGTATATAACTCAGTGGTAGAGTGTCACCTTGAAGTGGTGGAAGTCATCAGTTCAAGCTAGATAATCCCTAAGACTAATGTGAGTTTTTCTAGTTTGATTTGCTCCATTGTATTCATTCAATGAGAATGGATAAGAGGCTCGTGGGATTGATGTAAGGGGGAAGGGATGAATATATTTCTTGGAGAGAACTCTGGGAGAATATGAAGAACATGGATACAAGTTATTCCTTGGAATGAACAATGAAGCTATAAGTAATGCAACTATGAATCTCATGGAGAGCTCGATCCTAGCTCAGGATGAATGCTGGAGGCATGCTTAACGCATGCAAGTCGGATGGGAAATATAGGAAACAGTGTTTCCAATGGAGGACGGGTGAGTAACGTATAAGAACCAGCCCTTAGGAGGAAAAAATCTGCTAATACCCCATAAGCTGAGGTGCAAAGGGGAGGAATCCATTACATATGATTAGCTAGTTGGTGAGGCAATAACTTACCAAGGTGAAGATCAGTAGTTGTTTTGAGATGATGCTCAGCCATACTGGGACCCAGACAGGGCCTAAAATCCTACAGGAGGTAGCGGTGGGTTATTAAACACAATAGGTGAAACCTTGATGGAGATTGCAGCATGGAGGTAGAAGGCCCATAAGTCATGAACTTATTTTCAAGGAGAAGAAGCAATGATGGTATATAGGGAATAAGCATCAGCTAACTCTGTGCCAGCAGCCACGGTACTACAGAGGGTACAAGTGATATCCTAAATGATTAGGCGTAAAGCATCTGTAGGTGGCACTTTAAGTTCCCCGTCAAATGCTAGGGCTCAGCCCTGGACAGGTAGTGGAAAATACCAAGCTGGATTATGATAGCGGCAGAGGGAATTTTTGGTGGAGCTGTGAAATGAGTAGAGATTGGAAGGAACACCAACAACAAAAGAAAGGTGTTGGGCCAATACTGACACTGAGAGATGAAAGCTAGGGGAGAGAATAGAATTAGATACCCCAATAGTCCTAGAATTAAATGATGGATATTAGGCGCTGTGCACATCGACTCATGCAGTGCTATAGCTAATGTGTTTAGTATCCCACTTGGGGAGTGCATTCTCAAGAATGAAACTCAAAGGAATTGATGGTGGACCACACAAGCAGTAGAGCATGTGGTTTAATTCGATGTAAAGTAAAGAACCTTACCAGGGCTTGACATGCCGCGAATCCTCTTGAAAGAGAGGGTCCCTTCGGGAACGCAAAGAATATGGTGTATGGCTGTCATCAGCTCGTGATGTAAAGTGTTGGGTTAAGTCCCACAATGAGTGCAACCCTCGTATTTCATTGCCATTATTAACTTTGGAACCCTGAATAGACTGCCAGTCATAAGCTGGTGGAAGGTGAGGATGACATCAAGTTATCATGCCCTTTATGCCCTAGGAGACACACGTGATACAATGTCCGAGATAAAGGGTCGCGATCCCGCAAGGGTGAGCTAACCCTGAAAACCCATCCTCAGTTCAGATGCAAGCAGTAACTTGCCTGCATGAAGTCAAAATCACTAGTAATCGTTGGTCAACTATACGACAGTGAATTCATTTGAAGTAGTCCCCAAAATTCAAGACTAATCAATATATTGACTTCATGTCTAACCCTGTAAGTGACCAATTTCAATTCCCAATCTAACAAAATCGGCCTCTCATGGAAACCATTATCAAGAGTATCATTTTATCTAAATTTGACGTAAATGGGCATTACAATTTATATTATAAAGGTATCAACAAATCATTAAGAGCAATATCAATAACAAGTATATGATTAAGCTCCAATTTCTACATGGAGATACCCTTTTTAAATTACGTAATTCAAATCAAGGAACTTATATTCCAGCCAAGTCTATAAATCAACAATTTCATCAACAATTCACATAATCAAAAACTTTCTTATTTTAAGCTGACATGTCAAATATCAACACCCAAAAGTAGTCATCTGAATGAAGTTACAACCAACTAACAAGAAATTGTTAACACTTTATAGAAAGATCGAGTAAGCCTCAACATGCTTTAACCTTTGAAGAATCAAATCAATCAGGAGCCTTTCCTTTCTGGAATGCCTTCAATCATGCACAATCTAGTTATAAACACAAATAATACTAGAAAGTATACACTAATCAACACCCAAAACTAGAATAATTGAAGCTTATTCAAA
>JBDJHY010253241.1:0-10627 GCA_039654485.1 Withania somnifera
TATAATATAAATTAAAATAAAAAAATAATATATATTAAATCTGTGCTAGCACCAATTCTTTGTATCTAGAATAATATATAAATAATTGCAAGACGTATGGAGAGCCAATGAAACTTGCGCAAGCAAGCAATTGGTAATTGCTAATTGGAGCATTTTAGAATACATTTTCTAGTAATCAGGATTACATGTAACAATTACGTCATACGTTCCCAAATTCTTACTATCGCAAAAATTATTTAAACAATGTATTTGGGTGTATATATATATATATATACATTATTTAGAATCTTTATTTATTACAGGTCACGAAAACATCTTTTCACTTTTTATTCTATGAAAAATTGTGAATCAAATGTAATATTTTTTATTTAAAAAAAAGAAAATAACAGAGCACAAAACAATGGGATATGTTAGCAAAAATAAAAAAAAAAATGAAAAAGCTGATTCCTGGTAATCAATTTAATAATTTTCTCCCAATTAGTTAATTGTTTGTCTTATTGCTTTAGTTTAAAAAGTAGAGTTGATATTGTTTAAATTACACTCATATTTTTTTAATCGTCGTCCAAATGTTAACTCTTTGTCTCCCATTTATTATTCTTTGACTTTACTTCACCTTTTGCTCAGCTTCATGTCCATTCTAATGATAGATATCTCATTCAAAATTATTAAAATAATTAATTTCTGAATATTATTTTCTATTTTTTATTTTTATTTATTTGATTTATTCAACATTATTATTTTTAGAGAAACAACACTACTAATGATAGTAAACTCTACTACTAATACAAATCGCATTAGTTTATAATATTCTAATATTGATTTATATAAAATTTATACACATTTTATACTAGCGATCATATTTAATGTACCAGATTTCATACAATTTTCATACACATTAATTTTTAAAATTCTAAAAACTACGGTACGTGTAGCTTATATAAATTTCATACATATATTAATGCTATAAATCAATTTTCATGTACATATTTATTGATATTGTTCTTTTTTAAAATTATTTGATCAATTCATTTGATATTAATTTTCAATATTTCTTAAAGAGAAAATATTATTAGTGATAGTAAATTTTATAACGGGTACAAATCACATTTCAAATGCATGCTAGTTTTTAATATTATAAGCTAACATATATAAAATTTATACAAATTTCATACACAGCATACGCATATCAATAATTATATGTACCTAAATCCATACATATGTCAATACTTTACGTATGAAATGTGTATGACTGTATAAATATACAAATTGAAATTCATTTACAATCTTCAACTATATAAAATTGATATATTTAGAATTCTCTCACAATTTTTAATTAGTATACATTTTTATAATTACTCTCTCATTTTCGAACGAGAATGTAACTTTTTCAGTCAAATTGATGTTGCTTTTTTCAAGTAAAAAAATAATGATCTATAACTTCGAATCACGATAGAATATTTTAGTTTATTAATCGGAAAATTCTAAAATATTTTCAATAATTAATACTTTGTTTGACTTTTTTGGATCGATTTTAAACCTTATGCATTTTATCAAGCATCAACAAAGTCACTAAAGATTGTCGAGGATAAATTTTTTTACAATATTAAAATTTTGAATTCTGTAAAAATTGTGAATTGAAAAAGAGAGAAAAAAATTATTTTAGTTTTAAATTAAAAAAATAGAGGCGATGAAATGTATGAGAGCACAAGTATAATAATATCTCAGCTTATAAAATTATCTGCATTTCATAAATGCAACACAAAATTATATAAATGAAGCCTAAAAATTCAAAAAAGTACTAAGAGTTGATGTTTACTTTTTTATTTTGAAAATTTGAGTAAGTTAAAGAAACGTGCCAAGCTAACAGTAAAATAACTTCGATTGTGATAATTATTCGGTGACATAATAGTTAATTGTTGCATTATTCATATCAATTAATCCTAATTTGAAGGCTTTTACCTTTTAACAATCATTGTTATTAAAATATTATTAAGTTATTATGTGGTATTATTTTTTCAAGAAAAATAAGTAAAGTTCTCTTTTTAAATTCAAATATACAATCACCTAATGAAGCAATTGAATATTCCCTATGATCCACAATAAAAATCTTTTAATTAGCTTTTTTAATTTAGTCTAAATTAAGTAATTCATCTTTTTTATTTTTATTTATCACATTTTATTTATTTAAAGTCAAATTATCTGAATTTTAATTAATATTTCTAGATATATATATCTATATTTATTATATTAAGTTGAGAAGAGCTGCAACTTAGATTATTTTTTATTTAATCTTAAGGCTTAATACCTAAATAGTGCTTTAAACTTTGGCCCATTTTCTCAGATAGACACTCAAACTACCTAGTGAACACATTGACATTTTAACTTGGTAAAAGTATAATATTTGAACACCTATGCATACAATGCCAAATGAGTGAAAAACACTTGCTTCTAATGTATTAAATGGACCAATTACTAAATGAAAAATGTAATTTTTTTTACAAAAATAAAATATAACTACTAATAGAATAGATATAATAACTAAATAAAAACCGACTTCTATTTTGCTTTGACTTACTAAATATAATAAAGAGATGATAAAGAGATTAATGAAATATTTTTTGCTTTCTTCAAATAATGATAGATGTTGCTGAATAATCTGGTAGCATGGACTTCAGTATTTCTTTTTTCAATCTTATTATTAATAGAGATTTAATAATATTAAAAAAGATACTCCTAAATTAATTATTTCAAACTATAATTTTGCAAATACATATATTAATAATCTTAACTTGTATATTAATAATTAACGAAACACATATATAGTGAAATTAAGCCGTTTTCTAAAGAGTTACATGTAATTATAGGAACAAAATAATAATTGAGGAAAAATTGCAATAGAGCTCATAGGAGGATGAGCAAGACATAAAAGAGAGACCGAGCAATACGAAAAGACAAAAAAAAAAAACAATAAAAGAAAAAAAATAATATAGGAAAACAATAAGAAAATTAATGCACTTTATTTCGTTAATTTGTTGATATTGATACTTGTTTCATTTACTTTTGACTTATTTATTTTTGTTTTCATGTTTTTTTTCTTTTGAATAGAAAAAAATTTAAAGATATCTACTTTTGCTATCTTAGGAAAGAATAAAACTAAATGAATAATTATTTATGTTAATACGTATTAAATCCCATTAGACTATACATAAGAATGAAAATTCTCTTTAAAAGATATCATTTATAGAAAATTTGATAATGAAAAATTTAATTCAATGCATGTTCTATTTTCAATAAAGATATTTATATTGATATTTTTCACACAATACAAAGCGCGAATAATTTTATTAGTAAATTTATAATTATAGAGGAAGAATAGATCGGTTGGGGTGGGGATAAAATTGAGGAGAAGAGAAATTTATTAAAATTGTAGAGTAAAAATATTGGTGAATAAAAGAGATAACCAGCGGACAAATTGAGATTATCAAAAAAATTATTTAATAAATAAGTATATTTTTTAAAAAAAATTATAAATATTTATATTCTTACACTTTTCTTCTAAAGGCCCGTTTAGCTTTCCTGAAAAAAAGTAATTCAAAAGTAGTTTTTGAAAGTGCTGAAATTTATTTAAAAATAAGTGTTGGGATAAAAGTATCGCAACTGATAAAAGATTATTTATTTGTTTAACTCACAAGTGTTGTTTAATATATTTTTGTCAAATGTCTGAAATATCCTTAAAGCTATTGACATTGTCAAAAATTGATCACAAAACGATTTTATTTCTAAAATAATTTAAATTTAAATTAATTTATATTTTATTTTAATTTTAATATAAACTACTTATTTAATTTAGTTTTAAATATAAAAAAATCAATATATAATTTGAATGAAGAACAAGAAAAATCTGAAAAGACTTTTCAGTTATATCCATTTTTAACAAAAATTCACATGAATGGTGTGTTGGGTATGGAGTTTAGGAAAATAAATTATTTCTAACTTATTTTCTTATATTCGGTATGCAAGTAAAAAATATTTTCATAAAAATATTTATATAAATTTAACACAAAACAATGAGAACAGATAAAGTTGAGTGATATATATTGGGGGATTTGTGGGGAAAAAACTGGGAAGGGTGGGGTAAAAAACTTTTAAAGTTTTGTAGGATTTTATTTTTGAACAAAGTTAATTTTGAAATTTCGAGAAATATAAAGGGGTAAATGAGTTATTTTTTTTTATTTTCAAACTTCTTTTATAAAAAATTACTTAAAAGTCATTTTTTGAGAAGTAAGGATAACCTATCTGACTTTTAACTTTTTTAAACTCAATTTTTACTTTTAATTAAAAGTTACTTATGAGATTGTCAAACATGATTATAAGTTAAAAACTAATTATAGGTTGGTTTGATCAACTTATAATCAATGTCAAACAGGTTTTAAGATATCTTTTTTTATTTCCGGTTTATTTAGATGAAATAGAAACCCACTCTCTCAGTGAGAAGTGTAACACACACCGTTTGTCAAGTTAACCTACAATGTTAAAAGCCAAGATCAAGTGTTTATCTAGTTAATAGCAAAGTTTGAATGTCTATCTTACAAACGCGTCAAGTTTAAGGAACTATCTAGATATTAAGCTTCATTTTAGATATTGAATTAATCTAATTTTTTTATTTTATAAAATTAACTCTCATAAAGTAAAATCTGACAAATAAAAAATGAATGAATGAAATATTATATAACTAATCAAAAGAGCATTTAATTATTTTTTACAATTTTACCGTTGCTCTATTAATTAAATGATCCTATATATTATTTTGTGAAAAGAAATTCATGCTCGAGGAGAGACAAATAGAAATGTAGTTAAATAACTCTAATAACTAATGTTACCAATTGATTTTCGTAGTGGATATATTAAAACCTCAAAAGATTATGGATTGGAAGGAGTCATGATTGACTAGTAATGAAAACTTTTTTTTGAATAATTAAATTAAGATCCTACTAATTTTGTTTTTATCCTTTAACCATGGGAATAAGTGAGATTTATATTGAAATATTTACACGCGTTAATAGAAATAAAAATAATTTCTTGTAAAGTATAGTTATAAAAGAAATTCATAACAAAATAGGGGATAGGCTTATGGAAGAATTCGATTGGAAAAGAAACTTTTTAGAATTCAGAGTTTGAGTGTAATTATGATGCAATAACTGAATGTGTGATCGAAACCTATTGAGCTCTTTTTTCTATTTTTACGTTCCGCCTGGAGCTCTCATAGCTGATGGACAAATCGAATAATTGTTCCTATCGCTTTATTTAGCCTATGCGAAGAGGGTGGATCATCCCGAATATAATCACATTGGCATATTCCAGTCCAAATGTTAGACTTTATTCTCCATAATAGACTAAAGATGCACTGGGCGGGTCATTAACACCAAATGATTTCCACCTAATATATATTTCCTTTAAGAATAATGGTAAAGGAAGAGGATTTCACCTGGAGTTTGAGAGAAAATGATCCATTCATATATGATGTCTACTTCATCCTCATCGATCGATGGACCGCCAAAAAACTCTAATCTAGAATTGCATAACCTCCGGTCTCGATCAAGAGATAGAAGATAGAGAAATTGAAGTAGTAGCAGTGTCGTGTGGGAGAGAGCTAAGTGAAGGACAGAGTACAATTAAGGATACATATATGTACGTAAATTTTGTAGTGAAATGGACACTGTGTGTGGTTACGAGAAGAATAATTATTAAATTCATCATGATATATATGTAATGTTAGTACGTGTAGCTGCTATTTAAAGAATCTAATGACAACAATAACAAACGTTAGTTTCCATATATGTGTGTTTGTGAGTGAGTGGAAGCTTCCTCCCTTAGCATCAGTCACCCTCATACACTCAAAACAAAAACTCATTTTTACATACAATATATACAACCTCACACTCAGACCATATAATGTTGTTATTGTCCCTATACTAATATTCCATGCCTTGCGAAATAGTCAATGAGTAATTGTCAATTAATCTTTCCAACAATTAAGTTCAATTTCCTTCCCTTTAGTAAATTAGTTCGATATATGGGAAGAAGTCTAGGGTTAATTAAGTACATCTCCTCTTTGGTTTATACTAAAGTCTTGTTTATATATTCTGCTTAAAGGAAATCTTCGAACATATTATATAATATGCATTTAAAGAATAACTCTTTGTTCACTCTTACTCCCATCAGCAAATGACCATTTTTTTTTATTAGCTCATATATGCATTTGATAAACATCAAAGTGTTTATAAACCGAATTTACTAGAGCCTATATTACATTATTTATAAATACTTTTGCTTTATTAAATTATTTTTACTATTTTATTTTTAGTCCTGACCTAATTCTCAATATATCTTTTGCCAAATAAACTTTCTAACTTCCTCTTTCACTCCGTATGTGTCGATCCTCCTTTTTTTTTTTTTTTTTAAAAAAAATAATAATTTACAAGATACTTTTAAATTATAATCTTTATTGAAGGTATTTAAGTCTTTCTAACAAAAAAAAAAAAAAAAAGAGCTTGTCAACTCTTTTTTACCAAACGCTTAACACTTCCATCAAAATATGTAATTATTTATTTAGAAATTCAATTTCAGTGTTTAAAAATATTTTTTACACATAAAGTTTATAAGCTATTTGCAATCAGCGAAGCCAATGCGATAGGAAATAGGAAAACATCAGTTGTTTAGCAAGATTACACAATAATCAAATAGTAATTAACGATAATTAGAAGCTACTGATATAATATTATATTAAGATAGACCGAAAACATGATTTGTTTATACTATATGTTTAGGTGTATTGTTCACGAGGTAAACATTTCGTACTATTTCTTTATTATCTTGTTTACGCAAAACCTATGAGTCATCAAATCATAAAATATTCATCTACTCTTGTCCCTTTCACTTGATAAAATATTAGTCTATTCCATTAAAAAAATATTTTTTTATGTGATAAAATTTTAATTTAATTTTACACGTGACATGTATAGTATTATAAAATTAATTTTTTTAATATATTTTATATATTTTAAATTTAAAATATAAGATTTAAAAATTCATTTCTTTTTCTTTAAAAGTATTTCATATCAACCCAAAATTAAAAAATTAAATATGCATATTATCTTCACGTTCTGCAGGATCCTGCTTTTATGATCTTACCCTTTTTACTTATATTGATTTAATTATTCCCTCTTATATAACACGATTTTATAGGGGTGATTAGATTAGAATCTCTAAAAATTATACATACATTAAAACCTCTTACTAGCGTTTGCTCAAAAAAGTCATAAATACAATAGAGAGAAGTGTTATACATATATAATAATATTTGATATTTAAATTTTTACTTAAATATTATAAATAAAAATATAAAAAAATTTGTTCTTTATAATTTAATATTATAAATGAAAATAAAATACTTATTAAATTTAAATTTTTAATTGATTTTCATATTCATTCTTAAATGGAGTATGTTTTTTCTGAAATAATTCATAACTAGATATATCATACCTACAAAGAATTAAAGCTAGAGAACATATAGTGAAAAATTTAAATGTTTCAAGCATGATGTAAAAATTATATAATTGTAGACATTCCGTAAATTTTAATTTCTTAATTAGGGACAATATATTGCTTAAATGTGTGAATTTTATATTGAACTGCTACAAGATCAAGAATTTCATAATCTTGGGCTTCTGTTGCTGAAATAAAAATATCTTTTTTCAGATCTTCGGATACCCCAAGTACTAATTTCTCATGATATTAAGAAAAATTTATGCATTAAAGTTATGTTGTTCTAAAGTACAACGGTTGGAATTTTTTAAAAAACATACAATTTGCTTAGTTTAATAATAATTATCATAAATATCTTAATATTTTATTTTAAACAAGTACCTGATATATTTTTTATACGAAATTAAAATTACATAATATTTAAGTATACTATTATACAAAGATAATTTTATATAGAGTGTATCACTATAATAGATGTCATTACTGTTATAGGTAGAATGCAGCTATAAAAAAGTATAATATAACATAAAAAATAAAAAAAGGATACAAAGGAGGAAATCATTTTTTGGTTCTTTACCAAAATTTATTTAGGTTTATAACATTTTGACAAGAAATCTTTCACATAAAAAAAATTTAATTGATTAAAAATATGTTATGTTTATATTACTTTACAATAATTTTATCCTCAGATTAACTATATAAATATAACAAAACACAAGCCAAATAATTTAGTAACAATTACTAGTTCACAAAATCTTCCTTTAAATCTTTTAAGTTGATTGGACAAGAGATTTGACACTTTTTTGGGAGTTTTAATAATTACCGTCTTACTGATTGCTTTTCAATAATTGATTTGAGGGGCCAATACACATGTTTCTTGATAAATTTGTTGATATATATACAATCCCATTTCAAATTTTAGCATTCTCTGTTTCTAGATGAAAACAATTATCCCTTTTAAACACTAAAATAAATTATTAAAGTGATAATGGGTAGGTAAAATTTTAATTCTGTCACTCCATCAGGATATATATTGAAATACTTTTGGGGGACTTATTAACCATTCAATCATCAATGTCCCATTGATAAGATGTGCTCCTACTTTAGCAAAATAATGGAACTTATTCAACTTTCCAGACTAGGAAAAAGCTCCCTTTTTTTGTTTTTAAGAAAACCCAGGAACGTGCAATTATATATGTAGTAGACAGGAAATTTTTGGAGGAGAATAATTGTGAGAGCTATATGTAGATCATCTTGCATGTGGGCTGTTCACTAGTACTACTTTGCTCAATTTGTAAAAATAAGATACATGCACTTCAAGTAAATCCCACCACAAAAATTCTTTTGTACACCATTAATAGTAATATATATTCAATCATAATATTATTTGTTTTATTTTTATCATCATTTGTTTTTTTGGTGATGCAAACTCGCAATCTAATTAGAACTGAGGGCGTTATTTAATCAAACTAGTTACATTATAGACCATATAAGAAGACCAATATAAATTACGCCGTGAAGAAAATAAGTAAATACAGAAAAAAATGAATCTTCAAGTCAGCCAGCCACACATATAGGGAGCAAAAAACAGGGTGTCAGATGCCATTGCCAAGGCAGGAGCTAGGCAGCAGTGTCTTGGAAATGTTAAGGTTTTTATAATTTGCAGTCAAAGAATTATGGAATGACATTGAGGGAAAGAACTATTTTGGTTTGTAATATTATGGATAATGAACCAAACTTGGCGTCTAATGCCTCTACTGACTGACTATGCTTGTATTAGTCTCTATTTAATCTTAGCTACTTTACCCAACGAAAAAAAAAATACAGAAAAAGTTATGGAAAATTAGAAATTTGGGTGAATTAAAAAACTAGTAACCTATTTAACAACGGGTGGAATGAGAAGATCGATGGCTAGGATTTCTATGAGAAAGAAAAACAATATACATATAACAAATTATTGCTATATTTTGAAAATGAAATAATAGTACTACATTAGTTAAAGTAATTAGAAACATATTTTAACTCATGGTGAGACCTTTTCGATATAAGAAGAACAATTACATCCATAATAAACTCCACAAAAGAAGAAAAAGAACCTCCCCCGCCCTTCCCTAAAATGTGTATACAATATAGTACACGATTTGATTTTGACATCAATTTCATGTCAAGTAAATACATATATTTATCCTACTTTATATTTTTATAAAAAATTATTTTATAATATTGTTACTAACAGTTAAATATCGGAGAAAATTGTCAAAATATGCATAGCTCGGTAACTATCAATCATTATTAGGAAAAAACATTATCTTTTATCATAAAAATGGTTGATAAAGATAGAAGATATGAAATTAGAGGTGGTTATTAAGAAAAAAAATAGGTAGTTAATTTCCTCAATTGGTACAACTAAAGTACAATTATCCTTTTGAAAAATATATATATATATATATATATATTTGAACTTTCCATTAATTATTATTTATAATATATGGAACTAATTATTGTTTTCAATACGTAGACACGACATCTTACTTCCTTGCAAAATTAAACTTTAATGGTTGCATCGAAAGTTCAATAAATCCTTATTCAATATATTCAGAAAAAGAAAATAAAATGGATATGTAATACTACTCTGATTGTAGCATTACCAAATGAAACTAGAAGGTAAAATGAAACAAACGATAACCTTATTTGTTAAGAGTCATTTTTCATCTTTCAATATTTTCCTATTTCTGCTTTCTTGCCTTATTTATTGCTTTGTCTTGATGGCCCATTAAAATGATTAATCACTACATGAGAGAGGACGGGGAAATGCCAAGTACCTAATTTTTAAGGATTCTACTGTAAAATCCTAATCAGAGCTGTGTTTGATAATATTTTAAAACTATAACAATGTAATGTAGATATAGTAGATATTGTTAGAATATAGATTCTACGCCGCGGAAGCATCATCATAATCTTTTTCTTACATGAATAATAAATAGCATAATCAACGTATGACATATAAAGTGTGTCTGAAAATTAAACCGAGATTTACCTCTCGAAGCGTGAACACAGTTCTTGAAGCAAAGTCGGATCCAGA
>JBDJHY010253252.1:0-10627 GCA_039654485.1 Withania somnifera
TTCCAGATAGAGAATAGACAAAGGCTTATGATTTTGTTATTGTCTAGAAGTCAATTGGCTTTTGATTGATATGAGCCTAAATTTACTCTTTCTTTTGACTCTAATGTATTTTGCATCTCATTAGGGTATGAATTGTGATCCTTTTCCTATGCCCATGAGTGTAGCTACTTCTGTAGGTGAGTCTTTAGTGGTAGATCAGGTGTATTGATATTGTATCGTGATAGCGGTGGAGTATGACACCACAAACAATTTCATTATGTTTGATATGTTTGATTTTGATAATATAATGGGCATGGACTAGTTATCCCCATCATCATGGTTTTTGGATTTCCATTCCAAGACTATCACCTTAGTTATTCCTAGCCTAACTCTAATGGTATGGCAGGGTCCTACTAGCCGATCCCTAGTTTGGGTTATTTCTTATATTCAAGAATATAATTTGTCGCTTGAGGATGCCTTATGTATTTGGCTCATAGTCGTGATTTTAGTGCTGATCTTCCTTCACCTAAGTCCATGCCTATCATTTGTAATTTTGTTGAGGTATTTCATAATGATTTGCCTAATATCCCATAGAATAAAGAGGTTTAGCCCGACCACCAGGCCTATTTCTCTTTCTCTATATCGTATGGATTTGGAAGATCTCCAGGAGCTTAGCTTGTAGAAGGATTTATTGGCAGAGGGTTCGTATATCCTAGTATATCGTCTTGAGGTGCTCTAATTTTTTTTTGTGAAGAAAGACGAGACTATGCATATATTTATTAATTATAAATTAATGAACAAGGTTAACATCAAGAATAATTATCCTTTGTCGTGCATTGATGATTTATTTGATTAGCTTCAAGGTTCCTTTATGTGTTTTTAAGATTAATTTGAGATATGGGTATTATTAGTTAAAGATCAGGGCATCCAACATTCCAAATACAATATTTTGGACCCGGTATGGTCACTATAAGTTTTTTGTTATGTATTCGAGATGACTAGTGCCCCGATAACATTTATGGATCTAATGACTCAGGATTTTCGACCTTATTTGGACCCCTTTATGATTAGTTTTATTGATAACATCCTGGTACATTCATAGAGCTGAGAAAAGCACAAGCAACATATAAGGAAAGTGGTCCAAACTTTGAGGACTGAACGACTTTATTTCAAGTTCTCAGAATGTGATTTTTTGTTGGAGTCAGATGCATTTTTGGGGAATGTGTTTTCTAGATAGGGCATTAGTGTTAATCCAACAAAGATTGTTGTTGTACGTGATTAGCCTTGACCAACTATTTCTATGGAGGTCTGCAGTTGTATTGGGTAGGATGCGTATTATTGAAGGTTTTTGTAGGGATTCTCTTCTAAAGAATATCCTTTAAACAAGTTGACTAAATGGATGTTCACTTCTAGAAATGTGAAAAGTGTGAGTCTAGCTTTCTGAGGTTCAAGGTGTTGCTCACCACAACATAAGTTCTGACACTACCAATTGACGGAAAACCTTATAAAATGTATTGTGATGTGTGAGGTATTGGTTTGGGGTGTGTTTTAATGTAGCAGGTAATCTTAGGCAGTTTTGCCTGCCATAAAGCCACTTGTATTAATTAGCTTTGTTTTGTGGATAATTACGTAGTTTGTGATGGTTCTGTTAGTTATAATGCTAAAACACCACTAACCAATATGATTAGCACTTTTTGCAGGATTATATGGGAATATGGAAGAATAGCAGTGAAACTGGAAGGCAAGCCAAGAAGAGCAGAATTAATTCCAGGAAAAATGCACTGATCACGTCATGATCACTATCGTGACCCGGCTTGGCGTAAGACGGATGAAGGCTTTTTAATTAGGATTATTAAGGGAAATTAGGTCTTTTCACCAAGAAGTCCAGCAACCCTTAAGAGGAGTTTTTAGAGGAAGAATTAGGTATTCAATTATTATTCTTCTTCTTTGATCAAGAGAGGAGGCTATCACAATTGGAGGAGGGAGAACTTGGAAAGAAAACATCACAATTACACCTAGGGTGAAGACTATCTTACGATTACTTAAGGTATTTTTTATCTATGAACTTCATAGTAATTATGTATTATATGGCTAAAAACCCTAGTTCTAGGGCTTTTGTTCACACACCATGTATGGATGATAATTAATATAAAGTTTGGTTTCTGGTTAACTGATTGTACTTCTATTTTATTATAATGGTGTTTCTAATTGTTGGCCACTGTTAGAAGCAAATCTTATGCTTGCTAGGTTGTTGAATCCAATAATGTTATGAGTGAATGGGTGTAGAAGTTTTTTTATGTTATTAACCTTAATCCGGTATTAGTAAATAACTAGTTATTAAGACATAATCGTGTACTTAGTGCTTCACTTGGGTAAGTTAGGAAAGATAGCTTTAATGCTTTTATGAAAGTTAATAACACTCTAATCGGGCGTAGTTGTTGCTTGATTAATTGGTGACTAATGGATAATCAATCCCTAGTCATAAATTCAACCCCTAACTCAACAATCGGTGGAACGAAGACCTTAAATTAATTCAAGTCCTTATGTGTGTGTGTATAATGCCATAGCCCTAGAACCACTATTAATCTTGAATTACACCAAGTTCTACCTCCACTTAACTATTTTCATCTTATATGCACTTTAATTTTATACCAGATTAATACACCCTCTTGATTTTTTAATTTGCACTTTATAGTTAAGTCCTTACATAGCTTGATTATCCTAACGCCACTATATTACTTGCACGACCACGTACACTTGTGTGTGATAGAGAGTCAATAGTATATTGATTGTGTCTTTCCACAGGTCTTTATTTTTGGGCTTACGGGTTCGAAGAAGAAGCATACGAGTTTACTTACTAGCATCATATTATATAATTCTACATATTCTATCTTGAGTGTTGTTTGCTGGTCTTCAACCGTATGGGAGGTCTAAGGCTTTGTATTCACTTATTTGTATCTCACGGTTATATGGGAGGCTGTTGGGATTTTCTTTTACTTTTTATTGTACCAATTACTATTACTTTATTAATATGTCATTCGGGATATTTTCATGATTTCATTGTTTATAAATATTTGTTGTAGTATTCCTTCTTTTGTCTTCTCATTTTTTGAGGTTACCCATATACCGAAATATCTATCATTTATTATCTCTTCTGTGTAGTTG
Organism: Withania somnifera; assembly: GCA_039654485.1. Taxonomy (NCBI): domain Eukaryota; kingdom Viridiplantae; phylum Streptophyta; class Magnoliopsida; order Solanales; family Solanaceae; genus Withania; species Withania somnifera. Next base: position 3,145 of record JBDJHY010253252.1, read on the forward strand.
ATCATGGATTCAGGTACTTTCTCTCCTTTGTTTTCCCGAAACCTTATTACTATTAGCTAGGTTTTTAGGGTATCAACTTCTCTATATCCTGTTATCTAGTTTCCTGTGTATGCTCTACCTATTTAGCTTCTGTGACCTATCTTTATTTTCTACCTGTTTACTATTTTTATTTATAATATGGTCCCACTTAGCCAATTATGCCTACTGGGTATCCGATTGCTTTGGATATTTGATACTCATACTATACTTTTGCATATTTTGGTGTAGAACTGAGTAAGAGTGGATATTGCTAATTCCTTGTTCATGACGATTATCTTGCTTAGAGGTAGGTGATAAATGTTTTCATCCCAATCTTTCCCTTACCTTTCATTATCATCTTATTCAATTATTTTTTACTTTTGTAGATAAATGTTTTTATTACTATTAGAATTTTGTCACTTTGACATTCTTTTGTAGTAGCTTTGCACTGGATACTAATTTTGGGATGTTGTTTTATTGTAGTAGGTTTCCTCTTATTTTTTCCCTTTTATATATGTTTTATCTCCCATTCTTATAATGTTCTAGACTTTTCGTTCTTATTGGGTGATTTGCCTATCGTGGGTTTTAGGTGCCTATATGACCTAAGAAATTGGGCCATGACAAATTGTAATTAGTTCCCTAGGTTTGTTTGTATCCTTAGTTCATGAGCTAGTGTCCACTAAAGTCATAAAGATGGGGTATGATGACGTTTAGACCCTATCTTCAGAAGGCTACAGTGAAAACTTTAGGAAATCAATCTTTTTCCATTTCTATGTCAAGCTCTATATCCTAGTGGGTATCTTTAAATCTCATTTGTTCTTGTTCACTCTTTTGCAAATGGCATGTACACAATTAACAGACTATGTAGGAGATTTGGATCCTACCATACCACCAACTTCATAACTTGATAAATCTTCCCATTAGAGCTCCATCTTCTGTGTTTGAGCCAGTACAAGTTTAGTAGCCACCAGAGGTGCAGAGACCAACTGTATTTTCATTGATATCATCTTCAGTTCCGGTTCTAACTCTAGGTATGCTGGGTGTTTTACTATAGCTTTTGGGTATGGGAGTATCCCATCTATTTCTTCTTATATTATCCATATTCATTCATCAAAGACTTATACTGCTTCAAAATCTGTATTGTCTTTTGCTTCACTTATTTTTCCAATGCCTTCTTACCCGCTATGTCTAATTTTGATTAGAAGGCTTTGTGAAAGTTTATGATATTATACCCTCCAAGGTTAACTGGCACCCTAAGAAATGATACGTGAGACTTTATTGATAGTTTCTAGGATGGTTTGCATAACCTCAACCTTTGGACTCTCATGGAGCTAATTTTACTATTTATCAGATGACTGACCTGGATAAATAATGGTTGAGATCTTATTTTGCTACTAGATCAGCCAATGTTACCCCTTTACTTGGGATCATTTGTGATTCTTCCATGCAGTAATAAATCTTCCACATAGAGTAGGACAGGATGAGAGAGTAGTTCCTTAGGCTTTACCATGGTCTACAACTGTTACAGAGTATAATGACTCGCTTGCTAATTTACTTGATTTTTAGTTTCTTCTACAATTAGAGCTTTCTATTAGCTTCCCCAAGTTATTATGACTTGCTGGGGTAAGTATATTGGCTCCATGGAAGCTCAATTACCTGTTATATTAGTTTCCCTTTTATGAAGGTATAACCTTGAAATAGTGGAACTTGAGAGTGAATTATTAGTAAACGCACTCAGAATCTAGTTCTGATAGTTCTTTTAGCTCTAGAACGATGATTTTGGTCAAGTTGGACCTTTGGTTTATGTAGATGGGTTTTTGATTTTGAGTTTGAGATGTTTTATGGAAATTTAGTTCAACTAAAGATCATTTTGGAGCCTGGGGTGGATTTGGGTGACCGAAGTGTTGGATCGGGATTGTGTTGCTTCCATCAGTGCTGTAATGGTGATTTTGGGATAGTTGGGTCTTTGGTTCACTTATTGAGTGTCATGAACAAAATATAAGGTCATAATGGCATCTACAACCCACTTGTTGACAAGCCTAATCCTTCAGTCCGGAGCTACGTGCAATAAGTTATAAATACTCGAAGCATCCAGCAAAGTGGAAAAGCATAAGCAGAACATAAAAGTACAAAAGCAGAAGAAGTACATACACAACCCCAATCCCAAAACCTGGTGTCAATTGCATATGGAACTCAAATACAGAGTATCCAAAATATAGAAATACAAAGAACCTCCTACAAAAAGTAATACAACACAGGGCCTTCTATAAAAAGAATAAAGCAAGCTGAGATCAAGGAAACCACGGTCTGCTCAGACGACAAAACTCACCGTAATCTATGCAATTAGCTGTATCTAATCCGAAAAATCAACACGTCTCTGATAACCACTGCAGATATATATACCATGGAAACAGTACAGAAGTGCAGTATAAGTACCAAGCAAGGTACTCAGTAGGCATGATACGCTGACTGGTCTACAATAAAATACAATTAATAAAAGCGAGGAAGTAATATAGGTTAACAATAGTAGGAAAGCGGTAAAACTAATAGATATGCAGAAAGATAAGATACCAGAAGTGTAAGTTTAGATATATAGGAACTAAAACATGGTTAACCCAATCCGGAGTGACCAGAACCCAAAAACCTAAAATTGACTTAAAGAAACGTAATTGTGCTCAAGCTAAGCAAAGACCCAACTAACCATAAGGATATATATAAATATATATATATATATATGTACTACGAATAGAGGATCAAATGGTAGAGTACAGCTAAGTAAGGAACAGAAAGTAAACATACAAAACCTATGTAGTGTCCCATACCACGGGTAAGTACAAACAGCACAACAAAACCCACTGTGACTCCCCCTTAAGCCCGGTGAGCACAAATAATATGAAGGTAATACATGGGGATGTAGGAAAGTAAAAAAGAGTTGTATCACATAGTGCCAACACCATCCTCTCAATGAGTGTCAATCTCAGGTCCTCTGCAACTCGAAGGATCGTGCCTCGTGCTCGAAGCAGGATATAAGCCCAAGCTGTGCCAAACTCAGTGTCGGCGCCCTGGAGGACCACATCGCTAATCAAATATAGGGTTTGTGCCCCATTAGTGCAAAACTTATGGTCTACACTTCGAAGGATCGCTCCTCTTATCAAATGTAGGGTTTGTGCCCAACTAGTGCAAAACTCAAGGTCTACGCCCGAGAGGTCTATGCCTCTAATAAAATGTAGGGTCTGTGTCCCATTAGTGCCAAATTTAAGGTCTACGCCCCGAAGGACCGCCCCTCTAATCAAATGTAGGGATTGTGCCCCATCAGTCCCAAACTCAGGGTATATGCCCCAAAGGACTGTGCCTCTAATTAAATGTAGGGTCTGTTCCCTATCAGTGCCAAACTCAGGCCAAACAATAATATACAGATGCCCTTTCACGGGCCCCTAGAATCCAATAAAGCTATCACAAGTTATCATATAACTAACAACCTAAATCCCAACTTGCACTACTCTCCATATCGCAAGCACAAAATAATAGACCTGTCTACAATGTGCATAAATAAACCTCGCCTACTTAGGCATCGAAGAAAGTCCCTAAAATACGTGCACCATAGGTACAAAGTTCTGAATGTATCCGAAGTCACCCGAAACTATAAAATTATGAATACAAGGATTAAAACATAAAGAATAAGACCCATATTACAATTAGTAACCCAAATCCAAAAATGGGTCCCTAAACAGGCCTGCTAACTATAGCTTGGAAAATTAAACTTAAAAATACCAATGGGAAGTTCTCGGCTCAAGGAATAGGTGGTTCAATTTTGAGCCCAAACGAACCACAGGAAGGCCCATAAAACAACCCAAAAGTGGTGTGATCAAAAGTGCAAAACATTGTAAAACCACAAGAAGCCAGAACTAAAGGAATACGCATCTGGACTAATATGCCGCCTGAATACAGAGCACAACCCAACCAAAGCACTAGAAATGGATAATAATTTAACTGAAAATAAGGGAGAATTTCTATCAACTTAATTAAGGTCTAACATGGTGAAAAACCTCCTTTTCCATAGAATTTACAAAGAGAAACAACTTACCGACGAGAGAGAAGAAGAGGGGGAACTTAGGAGGAAACTTCCTAAGACCTAGCTGGGTTTTGACTCAATTGAGCTACTGGGATAGAGGTAAGTTGAAGAAACAAAGGGAAGAATAAACTGGAATTTCGAGGAAGAAGTTTATATACTTCCACACATTCATTCATTACGATCACATGACTAAGGTGATGAGATGATATGCCAGGCATCGCAATCGCGTGACTAGGGTTTGTATTTGCGAAGAGTTGAGGGGGAAAGCTTCATTGCAATCGCGTGGAAGGGATGAGACAATCGTGAGAGCAATGGGATAAAGGCATCGTGATTGCGTACGTCCAGGGTTGCGATAGTAATGAGATGATGTGCCAAGCATCACGATCGCATGATTAGGGTTCACAATCGTAAAACATTAAGGGGACAGTTTTATCGCGTCACATGGAAGGGATGAAGCAATCGCAAAGAGTAGTGGGAGAAAGGCAATGGGATCACGTAAGGAAACTCTACGATCATGAAGAAGGAATCCCTCTATACCAGATACAATTATAACAGTAGAAATCTGTACTTTTCTTTTTTTTAGTCTTTCGCGCGGAACGATCACCAACAAGGAAAAAGCCCAAAATACTACCCAAAATGCATTCGAGGTCCAAATTACGCAAACAAACTATGCATATATACCCGAAATGATATTTTGGACTCAATAGAGTAGACACAATCAGGATACGAGGACATTTTAGAGGAATTTTGACCAAGTCAACATCTTAGGCCAAAATTCACAACTTCCATCCATAATCTCAATAATGCAAAGGCAACCCCAGGAAGCGAACCAATAACTCAACTAGCCCAAAATCAACATTTTAAAGCTGATGGAATCATCAAAATTTTAGTACGATTCTCCGATCACCAAATAACCACCCAGGATCCAAAATAAGCTTTGACTAGGCTGAATTTCCATAAAATAGCCCAAACTCAAAACGAAAAGCCCAAGAAACAAACTTAAGATATACCAAAAATAAAATTGGCATTTTGGAGCTAACAAAACTATCGGAATTAAATTCCAAGCGCTTTTACTACAATTTCACTCTCGAGTATCATTGTTTCAAAACAAAAACTTTAAAATACAAAAACTGAGTTAACGGGCAAGCGAGCTGCAGGGCACCAAGCTACCCGTCCTCGCAAGTCATATATAACTTGGGCAACTATCAAACAACTCTAAGAATAGAAAATATAGAAAAGAGGAAATAACCAAATGAATCATTACACTTATCTTTTGAAGATAAAGCTTCACAAATACCGAATTACAACTAAAACTGATTTGAAAATCTCCAACTGGACACACAACTACCAAAATAGTAATCTATATGTTAAAAGTAAGAAAATAGTATACTTATTTTTAGGATTCTTGTTGGGAAAAGATATGAGTCAAAATGTGTCTGTGGGCCCAAAAACCCAAAACTCAAATAATAAATACCAACGACTTCCTTACGATACAAGCAACACATAACCAATACTTGGGCTGAAGCGGAGTCAAGAATAAGTTATAATAAAACTGAAGGGAGGAAAAGAGTTTGGGAAAATTTGGAAATTTTGGGATGAAATCCAAGAAATTTAGAGTGAACACTTACCAATAATCAAAGATTAAATGATTATAAGAAACCTACAATACTTCCTAAGCTCAAATACATACCTTTACAAAAATTTATTAAGTTTAGAGTGAATTATAAAGGTTTTGGAAAGCTAATAATTGGAGAAAACAGAACTATTTATACTGCCAGCGACCATCACACTTGTGAAAAAAGTGATTGCAAGTGCAACGTCATCACTGCGGATAGTAGGTCAAAGTCGTGCCATTTTTATAAGTGACCCAGCATTGCACTAATAGAGAGAAGATCACAAGTGTGATCACGCAGGTGCAAAACGTTCTTCACAGGAACAAAGTCCACACATGGCACTTGATCTATAGGTGCGAACATTCCATAACAGTAGCAAAAATGGCATAAGAGGGAAAAGACTTCATAGGGGAGAAGTACCCTATATCCATGCACCTTCATAAGTGTGGCTAGTAGTTCATAAGAGCATGGTCACTGTTGTAAAAATTTCATTGCACGTGCGAGCTACACCAGAGAAAATCAAATCTTCCAATAGGGTTTCGAAATGAGTTCGGATACCAATGAACACAAACTATATATGTAAATTATATGAAAATTACATCATGAACTCAACAACACGGATATTTTTTATCTAAAATCATTTTGACAAGATATTGACCCAAGTTAACACTCAGCCAAATTTTCATCTATCCAGACAAGTACACAAAAATAAGCTCGGCTAGTCTGGGAACCAAACTAACCTCTCACCTAACCTAAACTCGATATTTCAAAGTTGATGGCGTAATAGGATTTCAATTTGATTCTTAGATCACCAAAATTTTATCAATGCCAAACGTTTAACTCTAAAACAAGTAAAAACACATAAATCGAGGTAAAAATAACCCTTAAAAGCTCCTACATCCAAACCTAGAGTCTGCTAGACCAAAATCCACGTTATGGAGATAATGGAACTATCAAAATTTGATTTTGAGATTGTTTTCAAAACATTTTGACCGAAGTTAATGATTCCTAAATTTAAGGCTCTAAAATGAGAAAATGACTATAAAATCCAAATTAACAACCCGTAGAGCACCGAACAACCAATCCCAATAAGTTTTAAATGACTTGTGGCCACAATAGGAAAGCTCTAAGATGCAAAAAAAAGTACAAAAATATAAAAAAAGGGTCATTAAACTAACAAAAATCGTTTAAATACACAATGTACCACAAAATAAAATGCAATGCAAGGTTGAATGTAAATAATTGATATTCTTTTTGGTGATTGAATAAATTATAAAAAAATTCCCATTGAAGCCTCTTACGTACACTTAATAGTATTTCTAAAAATGAGCAAGAAAAAAAGTCTTGAAACACCAAGATATGTATAGTGAAGAAATTTTCAAACTGAGATAACTTGGCCAAAGCTTCCAATGAAGAACATTAAGGAAACGTTAGAAAGGAATAAATAGCAAAGTTATGTATAAGTACTGATAAAGGTGGTCATTATGGCTAACAATAGTTGAACTTAATGAATTAAACCCCTATAGATGCTTAAGTTAGAATAAAGTAGTGGAATAATTTGCGAAAGATAATTGTTGCTATTATTTTTACCTCCACGTGTAACCCTTGGTGTCAATATATCATGACTTGATTTCTTAGGTCATGAGGAAAGTTATGTCCCATAGTAGGAGAACCACCCAATAAGTACACAAATTAACAACAATAAACTAAGTACAGAAGATAAGATTTAAATAAGAGATAGGGATAAGAGAAAGTTAATAATAAGTCAAAAATTACCCTA
>JBDJHY010253271.1:0-10627 GCA_039654485.1 Withania somnifera
TTGCAATATGTGGCATCCAAGGAAGATTTATGGTCGATCCGGCCAAGATTGAGGCAAGCCACGATTGGACTAGGCCTACCTCCCCTATAGAGATTCATAAGTTTGTCAACTTGACAGGTTATTATCATAGATTTTTTTAAGGGTTTTCTTCTATCGCAGCCCATTGACTCGGTTGATCCAAAAGAATTTTGTATTTCAGTAGTCAAACGTGTATGAGTAGAGTTTCCAAAGGCTTAAGGTCGTATTGACTTCAGTTCCAATCTTGACATTACCTATAGAAGGTGAGCCTTTCATTGTATATTGTGACGCTTCAAAAGTAAGTTTAGGTGGAGTATTGATGCAAAGGTAAAGTTATTGCATATGATTCTAGACAGTTGAAGACCCATGAGAAGAATTACCATGCCCTTGACCTTGAGTTGGCAGCTATCGTATCTGTGTTGTAGTTATTTCTTCAATATTTCTATGGAGTTTATTGTGAGGTATTCCCATATCACAGGAGTTGTTAGTACATCTTCAATTAGAGGGATCTGAACTTGAGGCAACTTAGTGGGTTGAGTTGCTAAAGGACTATGATATGGCTATCTATACCACCCCAGTAAAGCTAATATGCTAGTTGATGCCTTGAATAGGAAATAATCTAGTATGGTAGTCTTTTATCAATGTAAGAAGAGATGTACCCTTTAGCCAGGGAGATTCAGATTTTGGTGAACAGGTTGGTTTCCTTACGAATTTCTAATAGTGGTGGTATCCTAGATTTTATTGAGTATCATTCTTCCCTTATAGAGCATATTATGTAAAAGTAGTTCGAATATGAAAAGTTATACATTATCAGAGATAAGGTATTGACAGGAGAGGCATAAGAGGCATTTCTTGACTCGAATGGTGTTTTGAGGATTGGTAGCTAGATATGTGTAACTAAGGTAGGTTATTTGACTAGTTTGATCATGAGAGATACACATAGTTTGAGATATTCCACCCATTCGGAGGTAGCAAAGATGTACCATGACTTGAGCCAGCACTACTGGTGGTGTGGCTTGAAGAGGGACATAGCTAAGTTTGTGGCTATATGCTTGAATTGTTAGAAAGTAAAGTTTGAGCATCAGAGACCTAGTGGAGTGTCTCAGAGGGTGCCCATTTTTTGTGGAAGTAAGAGCGGTTACCATGGATTTTATTGTGGGATTACCTAAGACTGTGGGTAGATTTGACTCTATCTAGTTATTGTAGATCGATTGACTAAATTTTCCCATTTCATTTTAGTGAAAATTGATTTATACGACTGAAAAGATAGCAGAGATTTACATCAGTAAGATTGCTCTATTACACGATATCTCTGTATTAATTATTCCGATCAAGGGTTCTTGTTCACTTCACACTTCTAGACAGTAGTACAACATGGGTTGGGTACCTAGTTAGATACGAGTACAGGTTTTCATCCTCAGACCAATGGTCAGTCCAAGTGGACAATTAAGGTTTTGGAGAATAAGTTATGGGCCTACATTATTGATTTAGAGATCACTGTGATAAGCATCTACCTTTGATGGAATCTACTTATAACAACAGTTATCACTCTAGTATCCAAATGGAGCCTTTTGAGGCATTATATAGTAGGAGATGTAGATCTTCGACTGATTGGTTTGATGCATTTGAGGTGAGATCCCTTGACATAGATCTATATCGTGATGTTATGGAGCAAGTTCAAGTTATTCAGAGTCGATTGTTGATAGCCCAGAGCAGACAGAAGAGTTATGTTTATAGACGGGTTTAACCCTTAGAGTTTGTAGAGGGTGATAGTGTTGTGCTAAAGGTTTCACTCATGAAGGATGTTAATGAGGTTTTGAAAGAAGGGAAAGACATTCCTTAGGTTTATTGGTCCACTTGAGATTCTGAAATGCGCTGGAAAGGTGGCTTATAAATTGGATTTCCACCTAGTTTGTCAGCAGTGCATCCTATATTTCATGTTTTTATTTTACGAAAGTACATTCATGACGATTCTCATATGATTCACTATGTGTCGGTAATGTTAGATCCGGACTTAACCGATTAGGAGGAGTATACGGATATTCTAAAAGGGGTAGGTTAGGAAGTCAAGGACGAAGAAAAGTGCTCCAGTAAAGGATTAATGGAAGCATCTTTTAGTTTTAGAGGCTACATAGGAGATTGAGTCAAATATGTGTTCCAAATATCCTCGACTTTCTAAGATTTAGATACTTTCTATCCCTTTATGTTCGAGGAAGATCATGATTTTTAATAGTGATTATATCATGATCCGGAAGGTCATTTTTTGCATTTTCCATAAAATTATCATTTTACCCTTCCCGAGAGTTTCCCTGAGTCATAATTATTCAGTTTATGGGGTTAATTTGGAAGTCAAAGCTAAAAGTAGCAAACTCTGGGAATTTTTCAGTTTTTTGAAGCTTTTATATAAAAATATTTAACTTTGTACCTCATTTAGATTATCGAGTCTCAAAATGGAATTCCGTCAGTTTCATCAACTTTGAAATATGAAAATTAATCTAGGAGGACATTCATTTTTATTTCTAGATTTTTCGTGTTTGACTTATCTCATTTGATGGGATAAAACTGATTGTTAAGGACAAAGTTTGACTTCGATCAACATTTGATGATTGGATGCTGGTATTTGAATATTGTTATTTCGTTCAATTTAGGAGTTCATTTTTTGTAAAAGAGAAGGTTCTAAATATTTTTCAGAAGTTTGGAGGGAAAATTTATTTTTTTAAGTTAAGTTTCTATTCTTAGTAACCTTAGAAGGTATTGGATCAAGGATACCTTGAATTCGTACTTCGATGGTTCTATTGAGTCCAAAATGTCGAACTTAGTAGGGTTGCATAGATGGTTTGTTTGCACAGAATTCCTAATGAATCCCGAAGGTTAATTCAGAATTTTTAAATGGTTGTCATTTCTGTTATCTGGTGCCAGTGACTTACCCTTTGCTAACACACCGAGTGTCCACGTTTCATAAAGTTTTTGGGGCCAAGTTCATTTACTGTCTGATAATGCATAGAGTTGGCCGTGTTCATATAGAAGGTTTTGGGTCGGTGTTCATTTACCCATTCTGAACACACCAAGTCGACCGCATTGACATAGAAGGATTTTGGTTCAAGTTCATTTACTCTCTGCAAATGCACTAATTTGACCGCATTCGCACAGAGTAAATTTCCTAGCAGTACATAAAAATCCCAAAACACATTTTCTTCCTCATTTTCACCATTTTTGACCTACAGAGATATTTTCAAAGATAAATTTTTTAGCAAATCACTTGGGTAAGTTCATTAAGAATTAGATCTTTGATTATCCATCAATTATTTCTCAATTTTAACATCTAATTTGGTGATTTAATGAATAAATTTAGGGATTATTTAGAAAAATCTTGATATTCTATTTATTTTTTTAGTTATGAGGGTCGATTTCTACTCCATTTTTTTAAAATAAAATTTCATAGTTATGAACCTTAAAATATTGAAAATGTAATTTTCAACTAAAATTTCAGAAATTCCCTTGAACCTCGATTTTTGCTTTTTGGGGGGTGATTTCTAGTTCGATTTCGAATCAATATGGGTAACAATATTCGTATTTTAATTCTTAGCTCATATGTAATTTAATACTGTGGAGTTGGAGACTCGGGCAAGGGAAAGGCACCAACTTGATTTGATTTTCTCTGTTTAAGGCAAATGGAGGCTTGACTTTATGACAAAGCATTGTAGAACCGTTGGGGTAATGAAAATTATTTGGGGGTGTCCTTATGGGTGAAGTGACAATTATTCACGCGGACAGTAGGGTCAATTATACATGGTTAAAATAAAGGAATGACTTGAATTACTTATTCTCTACCGAGTTGAAATGTTGTATAGTCCTCATGATACCCTGATGGGGGTTTTATACAATTAATTAATATTATTTGATGATCATGCTGGTGTGTGGGCTTTATATACATAATTTGATATTGTAGTTGATAGTTTGCCCATGTGGGGGCTTGTTGACTTATTTACTTTTGTTAGCCATATTTATCTTCAATTATGGTAGACCATTTGTTTTGAATCTTGGCATTGATTTGGATATGTAATTATTTATGATATGAATGGAAGTACCGAGGTATTTACCAACATTTACATGATGCGAGATTATTAATCATATGAAATCAAGGGCTGAGGTCCATCCAGGAATTGTTATGATGTGAATTATTGATGAAAGTAAGGGTCGAGGTCTATACCGACATTGCCATGATGTGAGAGTACTGATGATATAAAGGAAAAGGCTGAGATCCATTCAGTCACTGCTATGATGTGATAATATTGATGATGTAAAAATAAGGGAAGAGGTTCTTTTTGGCATTAATATGATATTGTAGCTTCTGGTTATGATAAATAAATGACAAAGGTCATGATTTGCTGAGATTGAAATGGGATAGGTAATCTAATTATGTGTTTCATGTACAGATTATTGTGGCTATCCTTTTAGAACCCATCTTGTAAGTCTACTTCTCGGCAGTATCGGATGTAACCTTCTTATCGCGGCTATAATTGTGTGTTAGAACTTATATAAGTGTAAAAGATTCTTACACGAGTTAGTAGATAACGACTGGGATCTTTACATGATTCGTAGCTTAACTCGAGAAGCAAGGCCTATAGTTGGATATGATGGTGATGGCTATTTCATGATAATGAATTGGATTATTAGGGGATTCTTATATCTTCGCTCCCTACCTATTTACTTCAGTTATTGGTCTAGAATTGGCTGTAAGAGACTGCTTTGTGCCCATCTAAAATTCTTCCCACAAGTTCATTTCTCAGCAGTGTTGGATGTATCCTTCCTATTGCAGATGGAATTGTATGTTGAAGACTGAGTGGAGCGCTAATGAAATGTACAAATTGGTTATATTTGATTTTATTCATTGGTTATGTAATTATGAGATGATTATGGATTGGTTATGAGTTAATGCATTGATATTGGTTTAGTCATTTTGGAATCTATCCCACAAGTTTATTTCTTGGCAACATCGGATGTACCTATCACGACCCAAAATTTTGAATCATGATGACGTCTACAACCCTCATGTAGGCAAGCCTATACCTACAGCCCGGAGCTACTCAAAAGGGTCCATAAATGTTGACAAACAACAATCGAGTAATAACTAACTAAAAATCTAGCAACAGAAGGCAGAAATAAACCTGGTATTAATGGCACACGGAGCTACAAACCAGAGTATCCAAAAAAGAAATATACACAAGTAAGATATCCTATGAAGTAGTAATATATAAGGCCCGCCTTGAAACAAAATAAAGCAGGCTATAACAGTTGGAAGCCACAATCAGCTTAGACGTCGAAGCTAACTATAGTCTCTGCAGATCAGCAATCTACCCAGCATGATCACATCATCTCCAATAACCGTTATTGGTATCTGCACCACGAAAATAGTACAAAAGTGTAGTATGAGTACCAAAATACGGGTACCCAGTAGGCATCATAGGATGACCAAGATGAAGAAAAAATACAAGTAAAGAGATGGCGATGAAAGTAAAACAGGTTAGTAGGGGAAAGTAAGCAATATAAATCTAACTACATAGCTAAATGTGGAAATAAGAATAGATGATAACTAGTAATATCAGAAAGGTAAGTGCAGGATCTAAGCAAGTAAGCCTATGCATGACTATCACATAGGAGTATCTATCTATGACCTAGTACTGAAAAAGAATAACAGAAACTGTACCTGAACTCCAGCTGAATATACTAGTACTGAAATGACAATCGAAGGCAATCGCGAGTAATAAAGCGTGAATATAAATAAATTAAAGAATTAATATAACCCAAATGCCCCCCACATAGACCACTGAGTACAAATAGAAAGGAATCATACAAAACCTACCTGACGCCCCATCCAGCCGGTAGGCACAATCAACACTAACGAGAACTCACTGTGATTTCCCCCTTAAACACACAACAACACAAATAAAATGAATGCACAAGGGTGAGAAAAATTAGAACATATCCATCTCGAACCAGATGGTTGCACCTCAATACCAAAGGAAGGGGTTGCACCCTAGAGGTTCACGCCTCATAAATCAATAGTTAAGGGGCTGTACCCCAGAGGTATACACCTCAAAATCAATAGTAGGGGCCGCCCGTGGAGGTTCGTGCCTCATAATCAATAGTAGGGACCGTGCCTTGAAGTTATGTGCCTCATACGCAATATCAAGGACCGTGCTCAGGAGGTCAGTGCCTGAATATCACTAGTGGGGTTCGTACCTGAAGATGTCTACGCCTCAATAGAAAAAGCGGGGTCGTGCCCCTAGAGGTCTGCACCTCATAATCAATAGTAGGGACCCTATTTCGAGAGTTTTATGCCTCATAATCAATAGCGGGGGCCGCGCCCTAGGAGGTCTGTGCCTCAATAGCAACAGTGGGGGCTGCGCCCCTTAGTACCCAAGACTGAACCCCACAACAGTCAAAGTTCAACTTATATTCTGAAAATAGTGCCATACCACCAGATGGTCGTGGCATAACTATACATATGATTAAGGCATCCCCTTTAAGTTATTAAATTAATAAATCCTTCCAGTTTTAGTTAAAAGTTATTAACACTCTCTCTTCCATAGCCCCAGCCCGAACCCGTGCTTTTCCTATCAGCAATCAATATATAAAATGCATGAATGCAATACAAAAATAATAATAAAACATGCAATGCACTAGGATCGTCTAGAGGCCACCATCTAAGAACTCATCTCACTTACCAAACCATATCATGGTCCCAACAGAGCCACTAGGGTTTGAGGTCGCCTGCGGTAAGGCCAGAACATCCACATATAGTCCAACACCCTCTATGTCCCTCCACGGGATCCCTGAAAGTAATTAAACATGATGAAAGTAATAAACTCGGGATTCAAACCTAATAACCATCCCACATAACTAGACACACCACATGAATATTCTAAAATACACAAGTCTAAGGAAAAGTAAGCCTAGACTACCTGGACATCGGAGAAATTCCTCAAAAAGGGCACAACACCACCCTGAAGCTCCCAATATACCCAAATTTGCTTGAAACTATCGAATTACATACCAAGGGGTCAAAAGATGAAGAATGACACCCATATTGCCAAGTGTAATCCAGGTAAAAAAATGAGCCTAAAAATGGTCCAATAGGCCCCAACTAGAAAAATAATCTAAAAATACCGGCACGAAGGCCTCAACTCAAGAAACTCGTGATTCAAAAATGAGCTCAATTAGACCATCGGAAGGTCCGAAAATTAGTCAAACAAAGTTTAAGCTAAAAGGAGAAAAATATTTCAAGACCAAAACAGAGAATCAAATGGGCTACGCACCTAGAAAACGAAAGAAAACAACCCGCAATAATAATTAACCTACCAAAAATCCCACAATGCAATAAAATAAGAAATTCCACTAAGTTTTCATACCCCAAGAACAATTCCTCCATTAAAGCTTCATATAAGCTTGGAAGGAAGAAGAAGGGAAGAGAAACTTACCTAAAAAAACAAAGAAGTAGGCGAGGAACCCACTACACGAAGTCCCTACAATAACTTCCTAAGCTTAGAAGTGAAAATAGTGAAATTGGGGCCAATAAATCGTGAATAGAAAAAAAAGAAATTACTGAAATTTTTAGGTTTGCCTGTTATATAACTAGTCACGCTATTGCTCAATTACAACAACATCCATGATCACGTCCAAGGCCCCAGTCCCAAACTAGCGCGGTTGTGGAGGTACAAGCGCGATTGCTCTAAATCCCAAAAATTCCATCTACAACACGATCACATAACCCCTATTGAGTTTGCACTAAAGGAGGAAAAGGAAAACATATAGAGATCACATTACGGTAGGCATGATCATGTAAAAGGAAGAAAATAAGACTTACTGCAATCAAATTGAATACCTGGATCTTCAGGTTTTTCTACAATAACTAAATTTTCCAATATGGGTTCAAAACTGAAATGAAGTCAAATAGCAACAAACCAAATATGTATCTTGCATAAAAAGCACATTTTCTACTCAAAGAAATTGACAAAACCACCATCGGAGGTCGTTTGAGCAAAAAAAACCCCAACCAAACCAATTAAAAAGAGCCAATTTTCTAACTTTCCCCAAACACCCTCAAAAAGAGGTCAGACGTCTCTAGAAGCGTGACAATGACCCAACTGGCCCAAAATCAACATTACAAAGCTGATGAAAGTGTCAAAATTCCAATATACTCTGATCACCAGAAGCCCACCCAAGCTCCAAAATGAACCTTGGTCAAACTGAATTTCCACAAAATAACTCAAACTCAAATGAAAAACCCAAAACATAAACTAAAGGTCCAAAATACCAAAGTCGGCATTTCGAAGCTAATGATAACCTATTTGAAGTGGCCCATTTCGTACCCGAGAACTCTTAGAATCTGAATATGAGTGTGTTTACTAAGAAATCACTCTCAAGTTCTACTATTTCAAGGTTAAGTCTTCAAAATAGAAAAACTGAGATAATAGGCTATAGAACTGTGAGGGAACCAAAATAACAGTCCTAAAAAGTAATAAATGACTTGGGGAAGCTAAGAGAAATCTCTAAACACTGAAGAAACTGAAAGGCCGTAAATGACCACAGGGGTCATTACAAAATCCACCACTAAATAGGACTTTCATCCTCGAAATTCAAGGAAAGAGTAGTACCTTAAGGCTCGAACAGATGTGGATACTGGGCTCACGTATCATGTTATGTCTCCCAGGTAGCCTCCTCAACTGGTCGATGCCCCCAACGAACCTTTTCTACCAGAATATCTCTAGATCTGAGATGCCTCATATCCTTATCTATAATGGCCTCTAGTTCCTCAGCATAGTCAGCATGTCATCTATCTGCATAAATTCTTGGCTAAGCACATGGGATGGGTCAGGTACATATCGGCAAATCATTGATGCATAAAATACTGGATGGGCAACGACTAACTCTATAGGTAAGGCAAGCTTATAAGCAACATCTCCAACCCTTCACGTGATCTTATAAGGCCCAACAAACCAGGTTAATCTTACCCCGCCTACCAAACCTCATAATACCCTTCATGGGTGATACCTAGAGGAAAACTATATCACTAACCCTGAATTCTAGGGTCAGGAGCTTATGATCTGTATAGGACTTCTACCTACTCTGCATTGTCTGAAGCCCACCCTAAATAACTCTAACCCTGTCCACGGTATTGTGAAGCCATTCATAACTCTGGGCTAGAATCTCTCCGCCACATAAACAATCAACAGATGGTCTACAAGCCTACCATACAAGGCCTTAAAAGGTGTCATCTGAATGCTGGACGATAACTATTATTATACGAGAACTCTGCTAAAGCCAATGTCTATCCCAGCTACCACCAAAATCAAAATCATTATCCCACATCATATCCCTAAGTACTTGAGTAGTCCTCTCGGATTGTCCGTCGGTTTGAGGTTGAAATGTTGTACTCAAGGAAACTTCAGTACCTATCTCTCTCTACACTAACCTCTAAAACCATCAAGTAAAATTCGTTCCTCAATCAGATAAAATGGAAATTGTCACCCCATGATCCTAACCACCTCACGAACATATTTCAGCTAGTTTCTCCTCACGCCAAGATGAGAACTCTACTAAAATCTAAATGTCTATCCCAGCTACTACCAAAATCAAAATCATTAGCTAGCATCATAGCCTGAAGTACTTGAATAGTCCTCTCGGACTGCCCGTCGGTCTGAGGTTGAAATGTCGTACTCAAGGAAACCTCAATACCTCTCTCTTTTTTACTAACCACTAAAACAGTCAGGTAAACTTCGAGCCTTAATCAAATATAATGGAAATTATCACCCCATGATCCTAACCACCTCACGAACATATAATTCAGCTAGTCTCTCTGCACGCTAAGATGAGAGCATCGACAAAAAGTGAGCTGACTTGGTTAAATTGATCCATGATTATCCAAATACAATCATAGCATCTAGATGTGGGAGGAAGGCTTGAAATAAAGTCTATAGTAATTCTCTCCTATTTCTACTCAGGAATAGGGAGTCTCTAAAGCACACCGCCCGATCTCCAATGATCGAACTTTACCTACTGATAGTTCAAACATCCAGACACAAAGGATACTATAGATCTCCTCATAACCTGCCATCTATAATCTCACATCATGGTACATCCTCGCGGTACCCGGATGGATAGAATATCTGGAGCAATGAGCCTCAAGTAATAGAGTCTGAATTAACTCACCAACTGTTGGAATGGCTAGGCAGTCATGAACCCATAAATCACCATCTGAATCTATTGTAGCCCAACTGAAATCACCCCTCAAAACCCTCTCTTTCATCTGAACTAGACGGGGATCCTCGTACAGACACTGCCGAATAGGATCAAATAAGAAGGACCCAGCCTCAACACGGGCAACAACCTCCTCTGGCAGTCAAATATCCAATCTAACCAACATATTGGCCTAGGACTGAATGTCCCGAACCAATGGCCTCTTAGAAACAAAAACATTAGGCTACCCATACTTACTGCCTTCCGGCTCAAGGCGTCTGAGGTTGTGAGGTGCCAAACTAACATATATTTTAGCCATTATTGCCTTATATCTTAATAGTTTTTTTTTTGAGTAATAAATATAATAAAT
>JBDJHY010253282.1:0-10627 GCA_039654485.1 Withania somnifera
TAATTTTTGAAGAATCTTGATTTACTTGCTTGAGAATCCTTGAATTATAGGGTGGAATCTCATTAGAAAATCATAATTGGGTACTAGAATATTTGGGAAAAGACTATAAATTTATAAAATACTCTTACCTTAATGTTAAGGAGCAGTGGGAGAGAAAACGTCACTTATAGGGCTTATGGGCGGGTGAAATAAGGTAAAGAACATAAAAAATAACTTTAAAATGGTTTTCGAGGCGCCCAAAGACGGTCAGGGTTCTGGTAGCAGTTGCCCACGGTGGTTCGTTGTCCCATTGACCTAGGCTTCCATAGAGAGGACCCCTTTTGAGGGTTTTCTGGAATTTTCGACGGTCTGATCATCGTTGCCCATAGCGGTCTACTGTTAGACGGCGGTCAGCCGCAGTACTTTTCTATCTTGGAACCTTTCACTGAAATGGCCATATTTTTTTACTCCCAACTTAAAATGACACGCGGTTTGCCGCTTTGAAAAAAGGACTCAAAGATATTTAATTTTATAGGTTATGGGCCACACAACTCATTATATTTTAGAATTTATGAACATTTAAATTTGACCCATGATGGATCTTCTACGAAAAATAAGTTGGTAACAGCTTTGAGTTCAAATGTGCATTTGAGTTCTTTAGGACCTTAATTAACACCAAACACTCTTCATAATCTTGGGGACATACTTTAACACATACATTAAAGTAATAAATCATCATACTTTGGTCTAATCGTTCGCGTAGAACGGTTTATGCCGTAGCTCAAAAGTTTGGGGCGTTACAATATATTCCTAAAAGTTTGAATAAAATAGCGCATAACTTAGCTTGATTTTTATTTCCTTGTTGAAGGAGATATCTTGGAAGCAGTTCTTCCCAAGTTGGATTGTAAATGATGCTAAGGTACATTTGAGCTGTGTAGACCGTTAATGCAATACTAAAAAGTGTTCGTTTCGAAAAGAAAAAAGTTTGACGATCAAACTAATTAGGACACTTATACATATATTTGTAAATTATTCAAACTTCTACTTTTTCAGACTAATATTACCATCACTTTTAATAAATATTTCATTATTATTAAATTTTCTTTTTCATCTTGATGAACTTGCTAAAACAATTAGTTGCTCCAAGCTAACCCTTAGTCTACCATAACACACAAAATCTGAAATGGGATATAACGCGGAAGATGATACATGGGCTAACTTTCGTACAATCAATAAATAATACAAAAGTTTTGCAACTGGAATTACATTATTTGAAAACTGAATACAACTTTTTACCGATTATCTATGAAGTCTCTATCAATATTGATGAGAAGTTAGGTTAAACCCCAATCAAACTCTACATAACTAAAAGAAATACATTTTAAGCTGGAAACCCTTAATACATTGGCCTCAAATAATAATGACTCACCATTTGTTGACTGGCACATGCTAGCATATATTATCCATCAACCTGGGATGAAATGCCAGAATCTACAGTGTTAATGTAGGCATAGAGTTTGCGTCAGTACTTTGAATGTACTGGTATGTAGTTTATGCAATAACTTTCAAAAAACAACATAGCTAAATGTAGGTACAGGATACATGTCAAAAATCTGAATACGAGAGATTTAAATATGCATAAGCTGAGACTGACATCATAAATCTGTTATTGAGTTGTGAACTGGAACATGTCTGACCTGTAGGAATAAAATATCATAAATGTTTTTAACAAGTGAAAGCTAAAACTATGAGATAATAAAGACTGACTACATGCATAAAACCAATACTAGAGAACTTGGAATTTTAAAGTAAAACATATAAAGTCATGAAGAAATCATACTTAACCAAAAGGAAAAGCTGAACTGAATTCATGAAAGTGGATCATAAAAAACTAAGTTGAAATGACTCACATTTAATTAAAGACATGCTTGGAATCTAGATATCATAATAATAATGAAAATAGTAATATCTATTGTAAAGTGATTCATGTAACATGTTTAATCATACTATAAAATTAAAAGTTGAACATGATGAGAGTTTCTCTTAATCGACATACAAATTCATGTGAGCTAACATGGAGTGAGGTGTGCTTCCCCCCGTACCAAAAAAGAGGGGGTGATAACCGGCCAAAGTTACACCAAACATTGATTAGGATCCTTTCATTATACTTCGGTTATTTTGTCCAGTAAACCTACGATGAAAACATAGTTATGGAACTAGAGTTGTATAAACCCTTATTCTCTCAGTACGAAATAATTCTCCTTAAAACATAATGCATATAGCTCAATCATATTGTATCGTATCATATCATATCTTATCTTATCATGAGAAATTTCTAGATGTCAAAGTTACTCATGATCATCGATGGTCTATCCATAGCTAATCAAGAGATCAAAAATAATTCTTCTGAGCCAAACTGCTTATCATAGGTTACCATAAATTCATACTAAAATCATAAGTCGTGAAAATTCGTATAGAATCGTATAGCTTAAAAATTATACGTTTTTATTCAAATTCATAGATGAGGATAAAAATCATGAAAATATGCTAAATCATGGAGAAAAACATAGTTGTTGAAACACTGATTAAGACATGTAAAATATACTTAAAACTGAAGATAATTGAGTGCTAGCAAGCATCAATGAGGAAACATAGTCAACAAACTGAAAAAATCATGAGAAACTGGACAAAACTACAATCATACTTAGACCTAAGAAAAACCTTGATACTATAATATAACCAAGGAAAATTATGACAAAGATTGTAAAATATGTCTATGATCATGAAAAATATCATATGAGACTGAATCTAAAACATGTGGCTAGTTTTGGTAAAAATCCTAATTTTTGGAATTATGAAACTCATCTTAAAAATAAAAAAATTGGGCATGAGAGAGAAAGAAATCTCTCATTTAATACCCACATACCTAATTTTGAAGCTATTGGACCAAGAACTTTGGTGGATACTTGACTTTTCTTGAGCCTGAGGAAGAACACTTGATTTCTTGGAGAGAAGATTTGATATTAAAAAAGAAACTCTTTTATGGAGTTATTTGGGAACACACAGAAAACTTTGTGGTAGAAGCCTTTTATTTGTATCTTGATTTTTTTTTGACTTGAAGGTTTTGGCATTATTGAATTGGGAGGAAGAACCTAGGTTAGCTTTGAGAGAATTTCTTGAGAATGAGTGTCTTGATTTTGATTCTCGGTTGAAAAATAATTTTGTTATGTGATATACTACTTTTAGACACCCAAAAAGGACTTATAATAGGACCTAAAATCTTGGGAAAAGACCAAAATAACCTTGGGAAAGTGTAGAGCAAAGATAATGATTTTTGGGTTGGCCGTACCTCCTCAGTACCAATGAGGGATAGTCCGTATGAGGTCCGTCTTGAGGGGTCTTCCTAACAGTGCTTCACTCAAACGGGTGTAACGTTTTACTCTGAATTCAGATTGACGCGCGGTTTGTTGTGTTGGAAACTAGATTCAAAGAGATTTCATTTGATAGGTTATGGACCAAATAACTATTTATAATATGGGACATATGATCATTTAAATTTGACCCATGATGGAACCTATACGAAAAACTTAGCCGCTAGAAAAGTTTTGGATTCAACTTAGTGCTAGGGGTTCCATATGACCCTAAATCACATCCAACACTCAAAGTAAACTTAGTAGATGAATTTAACACCTAATTTCAAGCATGAACTAATTGGGCTCGGTTCTAACTCAAATGTTAGTTCAAAAATCTAGGGTGTTACACTCTTTATCTTGATGAACTAGTTTGATAGGTGCAACATAAGAAGAAATTCTGAAAAACATATTTATGAGCTTTATTAAAGTGATGATCATATTGTCACACCACATTTTTTATGTCTTCTCCTTTGGCTATTAAAGATACGATCAGTGAACAATGAAGAAAAAGATCAAAGAAGAAAAGGAAGAAGATATACTAATAAAAAAAAGAGAAAAATAAAAGTGAGCATCCAATAACTTCACAAATGATTGTTATTTTTACATTGAGAAGACTATGTTATTTAAGAGAATTGACAAGACAAGTTATTTAAGTTGAGAATGCAAAGTGATGGAGGTTTTTTTTATAACTTATGATATATATGACTTATTAATATGTAATATTTATTTTATGTAATTTTATTATTTTTTATTTAAGATTTTAATGTTAACATCATTTCATATTTTGTGTTATTTTTTAAGAAATCTCTTAAACAGTCAGATTTACCTAGAAATAAATAAATATTTGAGACACAAGTAAATTATATGTTTGTATGAAAACATATAAAAAAAATCAAAAAAAAAACTAAATACCAAAAAAACCTAATTTTTATTAATTTTGTTTGATTTATAAATTTAAAAACCCAATATATATCATTTAATTTGATATTTTAAAGACCCAAACTAACCCGATTCATGTACACCCCTAATTTGAGTCACGTAGCACAACTTCTCCATAAACAGTAGTATTTCTTTTTCCTCCAACTCAATACTTCCACTTCTTGAGTCTAACTAACAGTAATTTTTCGGGTTTCCTGTTTTTAATTCGTATTCATATTCAAATTCAATTATATATAACTTTATTCATTGCAACATCTATTTTTGGAAAAGGCATTTCCAATAGTATTTTTTTTATTCCCAAGAGCTTGAACCAGAATTTACACATAGAGTTATATCTCTTTATAGTGGTAACATGTGTTTGAAAATATCATGACTGTTATGGTTAGTTGTTATTTTGCATACATATATTGATATATGATATTTAGATCTTATTTAGTTGCTATAGATAATAGTATGAAAAAATATTAGTTTAATAATTATGTATATTAAGAAAGAATGTATTTATTAACCAATTTAACTAAACGAAAGAGTATAAATGTAAAAATAAAAAAAAATAAAGAATTCAGTAATCTTTTCTCATGAAGTCGTGTTATGACTACAATCGATGAGCATTATTTAAATATATATTTTAGATAGTTATATTTTAAAAGTTACTATGTGTTTGACATTAATGATAATTAGCAGAAATATTTTAATATTTTATTTTTAAATAGAATACATTTCTTGCAAAATATTATTACACAAAGTATGAGTATTATAAAGAAATAATTTTACAAAGAGAATACCACTATAATAAATATTACTATTATTATAGATAATATGTTACGGAAATGCAAAATATAACATAAAAACTTAATTTTAGAAAACTCAGGTCATCTTCGCCATTGTTGTCTTTATCCTTGTCGTCATAATCGTCGTCTTTGTCGTCCTTGTTGTTGTCATTGTCGTTGTAGTCATTGTCATCGTCATCGTTGTTGTTGTCTCTTTGACATGCTTTATCTTGTCTCATGTTATAACTTATAAATTTTTCTATTGCTGTTTATCCAAATAGTTACACATATTTGTGGCATGATTTATTTCTTTAAATGTTTTTGGATGGAATAGTATGTGGTTTGTATAAACTTTCATCATATCTAAAATTTAGAATAATTAATTTGTAGAGGTGTAATTCTCAAATATTGTATGAGAGTATTAGGAATTATAAGTGCTAACCTCACAAAAAGGTCTACATCTAGAATTAAGGTCGGATCCCAAATCGAGAATAAGTGTTAGGATCGGGTCTTGGGTTAGGCCCCAAATCGGGAGTCGAGGTCGGCTCCTCAATTAGGATTTGAATCTCGAGTAGGGAGTCGAGGTCGAGGGTCGAATTTCGAGTCTTGATGCAAGGTCATGTTGCACATTGGAAGTTAAGATTAGGTCTCGGGTCGAAGTTAAATTTCAGTTGGGATCAAATCACTAATCAATAGTCAAGTTTGAGTCTCGAGCCATGCTCAGGTCGAGAGTTGGGGCCAAGTTCCAGATCGAGAGTTAGGTTCGGGGGTCGAATCTTGAGTTGGGGTTAGGTCCTAAGTCGGGATTTAGGATCGATCTCAAATCAAGATCAGGGGTTTATATTTTGAGTCAAGAGTCATGATTCAGTATCAATTTAGGTTCATGTTCGGCAGTTAAGATCGGGTCCTAGATCAATAGTTAGGGTTAGTTCCTGGATCATATTCCTAATTGGGATTGGAATTTGGAGTCGGGACTCATATTAGGTCTCGAGTTAGGAGTCGGGGTCATACCTTGAGTCGAGAGTCGTGATTAAGTCCTGGGTGGGGAGTTGGGGTCAAGTCTAATGTAGAGAGTTAGGGTAGAGTCTCAAATCAGCAATCAGAGTCTGGGGTCAGAAGTCAGGGTCGGGTCTCGAATTAGATCCCGGGAGGGAGTCTTGATTGGGACTCAGGTTGGGAGTTGCAGTTCAAGTCTAAAATCAGGAATTGAGGTTAGAGTTGGGTCTAGGGCGAGAAGTTAAGTCCTGAGTTGGGAGTCAAGTTCAGGTGCTAACTCATTGTCCGGGGTTGAATTTTGAGTTAGGGTCAACTTCAACATAGAGAGTCAGGATCGGGTCTTGAATTGGGTTTAAGGTTCAAATTATGAGTTGGAAGTCAAGGTCGGGTCTCGTGCTGAGAGTCAGGTCACAAGTCGAGAGTCGGTGTCAGGTCTCGAGTTAGGGTCGAGTCTTAAGTTGAGATCGGTCTCAGTTTAAAATCGGATTAGGAGTTATAGAAGCGATGTTTGGGATCGTAGTTGGTTCACAAGTCAGGATTGAAAGTGGGACTAAAAATTTACGGAATGTGAAAAGTATATCAAACTCTTCTCAATATTAGATTAAATGAATTCTATTTTATATAAAAAAAATTACTTAAATGTTCTAGTTAATTTCCTTAATCACAATGTTCATCGGATTTTATTAAAAAAAAAATTAATCACAATGTTCATCGGATTTTATTAAAAAAAATTTACTCTAACATGGCTACCCAGCGCAAAGTATGTACACTAAACTCGTAAAATTAATTCTAATAAAGTGATGTTTAAAACTTCGATTTCTTTTTGTAACAATAAAATTATCCAAGTTTTCTCATATAGTATCTCAATTCTCAAGAAAGTCACAGGAGTTGAACTTAAATGTCTAGTTTGGCATGCGTCTAGGATCCAATTATGATTTAGCCATTTTTAGCCTAATATGCGATACAAGAATTTGAATTTAATTGGCCTAATTCTAATTGCGAGATAGTAAATGAAGATAATTTAAGAGATAAAAAACAAGAAATAATTGCAGAGTATGATTGTTTTGTTTTTTTTTTGTTGACTTGATATATACCGTCACGTTTCTTTCTAGTAATTTTAATTAATTACATCCAAAACAAGGAACAGAAATAATTCATTTGAGCCTATGGCTCTATTTAACTTTTCAATTCTATTTTTGTGTACTTTTGTAACATAATGTCTAGCCAAAAGGCTAATAAGCAGAAATTACACTGATAATAACTTATATTAGGAATTTATGCTTTACAGGGAGGGTGATACAGCAGCATCAGGAACTCCAGCAGTTGGAATAGCAACACCAGGGGCTGGAACAGAAACAGTAGGAACTCCCGTGCCTGGATTGCCAACATCAGGAACTCCGGTGCCTGGATTACCAACATCGGGAACCCCCGTGCCTGGATTGCCAATATCAGGAACTCCGGTGCCTGGACTACCAATATCAGGAACTCCAGTACCTGGATTACCAATATCAGGAACTCCAGGAATTGGAATACCAAATGGGTTATTATCACGAGCACCACCAATACCAGGAATATTAAAACCTGGGATATTGAAGGGGGGTAAATTTGGAATTCCACCAGTAAATGGTGGAAATGGAAATGGAAGTCCACCAATGTTTGGTGTTGTTGCATCATCCTTTTTACCGTTTAATGGATGATCATTTTTCATTAATTTACCTACGTAATTTTCCTCCCTAAACATCCTCACACCACTAGAAAAGTGAATTAAACAAAGCAAAGTGACAACACTAACAAGTAACTTGGCTGAAAATGGAGAAGTCATTTTCATTTCTTTTCTTTGATGTAAAATAGAAAAGAGTTATGTGAAATTTTCTTAAACTACTAAGTTGTATATATAGAGGGATTTTGGGTCCCAAGAGTTAAATTTTTCATTGTTGGCACTTATCACTTATTCATCTAAATGTTTGAACTATTGTTGACTAAAGTGAACTAGTGTAAGCTTGTTTTAGATTTATTCACACTAAAAAGAATGTTTTGCCAGCTACATTTTCTTAATCATTTTTAGCGTTTGCAGTTAGTGGTGATGGTTAAGGATATAATGCTAATTAATCTACTTTGACCATTTTTTCTACAGAAGCAAATAATATTTATTGGTTGCTGGAGCATTTATTTTATTTCACCAGGTTTTCAGAAAAGATTGTGCGAAAGACAGAAAAATTTACCTTAATGCTTACTTGGATTTAATGTTTTGTCCCTTATTTTAACTGTCCCATATAATAAATAAAAAAATTGATGTTTAATTTTATTTGTCAGAGTTTAGTAAAATTTGCAATTCTTATATTTTGATATAGTAAAATTGTTATTTTTTTATTGTTTGTTAAGGGATATATATATATATATATGCAAAAATGGAGTGTTTTGGTTATTTGAAATATCATCATGTATCAAAATACTAATACTCCTAAGTACAAACGATAGGTCTCTCCATCTTTTCAGCCGAAACTGTAACTACAAACATGGAAATTTACAGTTTACTCTCTAATGTTTTGATACACATGGGTAGAATTTCAAAAAACTAAAATTACTGTCATTAGAGGCAAATGATTAAAGTTCAAGTGCGATGTGTAAATAGCTTTTCTGTTAATTCAGACAAACTTCTCTTCAATAAATATCATTTATATATTGTACTCACACCTTTGTTTCTCATCTTAGACAGTCCACCACATGTACATAGTACATGATAAATCTTTTGAATTATCACTATACATATATTACAGTAACGCCTCTCCTATTCTTCTCACCATATTTTTGTGAATGTACCCATTTTGATTTTCTCCTCCAAATTTATGTGATTATTGACCGTGCGGAACTAGTAAAGGGTGTGTATTTACACTTATAATAGCTAACATTTAATCTTTATTCACCACGTAACTTTTCAGTGAAAAATGTACATCTAACTATCCTTTGCTGAAAGTCGCTCCACTCCTCTATATATAGAATTAGGTTTAATGATTCTTCTTGACAATCAGTCTTTTATTTCATTCACGAATCGCAACACTGGAAAATGTTTCTTAGGATAGAATTTTCCAAGGAAATGACTCAAACAGAAGTATATATCACTAAATACTACCTCGTATTAGGTGTTTTAGAGGATGATGGTGAAGGAATGGGGTGTTTGGCGGAGGAGATTAGGACACAAACTCGTCCATTTGTCAAGTAAAAAATAATCTCACGCATGTATGCCTTGCATTTAAGGCAGGGGAGAACAAAACAAAACAACAAATCTAACTAAGTGAATATATTCGTCAAATTGAAAAAAAAAAAAAAATCTTGACAAATAATAGATATTACATATACATAATTTTTAAAATTATTTTATACATAAAAATATTTA
This sequence comes from Withania somnifera, assembly GCA_039654485.1. Lineage (NCBI taxonomy): Eukaryota > Viridiplantae > Streptophyta > Magnoliopsida > Solanales > Solanaceae > Withania > Withania somnifera. The sequence continues at coordinate 9,492 of JBDJHY010253282.1, forward strand.
TTATAACGTAATTTATAAATATTTTTTAAAAAAAAAAATCATAATTTATCTTTCAACATACTATTTTACTACCAATCACAAGTTTCATGTTCAACGCAATATTCATACGAGATATTATGATCAAAAAATTCTTTATCAACCATTATCTACTTCACATATCCCCATGTTCCCCAGTGTGTGGCGGCATTGAGGCGAAAAAAGAAAGAGAGGGATGGGGTTCTCCCTCTTTTGATATAGCAGGCCCCCAATGGGAGGTTAGCACGACGGGCTATTAGTTCAGTGATAGAGGCACCCTTGATAATTATGTGTTTGTGTTTGGGTTACGCGGGCTCTAAGTTTGAACTTAATTAGAATTTTGAATAGTTCAATTATTGCCTATAGATATTAGTAACGCAAATAAAGACAAAATCAATAATAATGCGAATAAAAAGAATTCAAACTCAACACTAAAAATGACAATAATGTTATTCATGTGCACCCCTTATTTGAGTCGCGTAACAATACTTTTCCAAAAAATAGTAGTATTTCTTTTGCTTCCTACTCACTAATTCCACTTCTGGCGTCTAAGAGTAAATTTTTCTAATTTTCAGTTTTTGATTTGTTACCTGATATTCATATTTAGATTCAATTATATTTAAATTTATGCATTGCAAGATTTATTTTTAAAAGCAGCACTCCAATAGTATTTTTCTTTTTTTTTTTTGTTCCAGAATTTACACATAATTAAGTCTCGTTATAGTGGTATCATTTGTTTGAAAATCTCGTAACTGTTATAGTGAGTTGTTATTCTACATATGCATTGACATATATGATATGAATGTGTTTATTAACCAATTTAATCAAAAGAAGAGAGTATAAATGTAAACAAAAAAATTAGAAAAAGGAAAGCAATAGTCTTTTCTCATGAAGTTGAGTTATGACTATAATTGATGAGCGTGATTTAAATATTTTTTTCTTTTAGAGTTCTTATGTGTTGAAGAAAATTGATTCTTTCATTGTGTAAATGCAAAAATAGGTACTTGCGAAAGTAATAAGCAAACAAAAAAAATAGATAAAAAATAGAAGAATGACACCGAGAATTTTAACGTGCGAAACCTCCTCAACTTGAGAAGTAAAAACCCACGGGACCTAGTCCA
>JBDJHY010253303.1:0-20181 GCA_039654485.1 Withania somnifera
TCATACTGGGTACTAGTGTAGTATATGAATAGAAAAGTTCCAGCTCGGGGATGGGATTACAAGTCAGAGCCCTGCTATATTTATTCTTCTAGCCTATGGCCTACTTAGATGGCTTGTATCTTAGTCACTTACCCTGGGGCTATGTTTCCCTAACTGTGTGTCCAACCTCGACTCTGGAACATAGAATGGTTTGGGGAGTAGTATAACCTTTGGTACGTATTATTTATATGCTAACTATGGAATGTAGACTAGTTAGGAGTGGATTAGTTGGAAAGGGATTATACTATTGGTTAGACTTAGTAACTACTCCCCTAGTTTAAATTGGTGACATTAGAGCTGATCTAGGTAGGCTGATTATTATGTGTTCTACTTGAGATGATGCATATGATTAGAACATCTATGGTCACTTGGATATAGATAGTCGGATACGACTTTGCTGGTTAGTTAGTATCCCTGAGAGTGAGCTGTATTGGACTCAGCTGTCATAGATCCATGTCTTCCCCTGTATGGGTATGTACTTAGCCCTTAATGGGCACCCTCTGGGAAGTTGTAGCATCTTTGGTGCGATTAATTCTTGCTTGAGACCATAGTTTGGCTAAGAGAGGATGTACCTTGCGGCTAGCACTTGGCAGTTGTCCTATGGATTCTAGTTAGCAACCTTAGACTAGTTTAGCTCATTGATTTGTTCTGTGTAGCAAGCATGCATTAAATGTTTTTAAAGGTTACTTGATTTTGATAGAGTAATAATCGAAAACTGATTTCCCATATATTTATATCTTCCACGACTACACTAATGAGAAGTATGCAACTATTTTCCCACACCATTTGATTCCTTTTTCTCACTATTATGATGATTTCTAGATATTTCCTACATGATGACAATTGGATTTTACTGATATTTGGATATTTCTTACATGAATGGACTTGAGGTTTCCACTTACACATGATATACAAACTGAGCCCGCTTTTTAATAGTTTTTCCTTGATGACTACAACACTAGTTGGCTTTTTACAAGGATTTTGTACATGAGATTAGACCACAAATGGCTATGCCTAAGACAATGCTTCTAGGTATAAGCTATAGCCTAGGAGAGGGTATACTGGAGTAGGAGGGGTAAGTATACAGGGAATCTTCTTTGGTTCCTATCCAGGCAGAGTCTTTGCATCGGGGAGGGTGCGTACGGGAACTATTTACTTTTCCAATCACTGTTTTTCATTACATCCCTATTCGCTTGGTTTCACTCCTCAAGGCTTACGAGGGAAGTCCCATTGGGTCGCTTATATTATGATTTATTGGTTTCTAGCTAGTCTTTGTGGATACTCTTTTGTATTATTGATTACTTTCCTTTCCTTAGTTATTTTTAGTGGTAACATTCCTGGTGTTCCTTTTTCAATCTCTCTTTACCTTGCTTATATTTTCTTTTTTTCCGTCCTCCTATGATGCCTACTGTGTGCCTATTTTTTTTGGTACTCATGCTACACTTTTAAATGTTTTTGTGATGCAGGTCCTAGTATGAGTCGCAGAGCAGATGCGATCATGCAAGCTAGTTTGGTGTTGTTTCAGAAAATACGGTGTGCAGTCAACATTCATGCTGGATGATCTTCCTTCTGTCTTCACAGTTGCTCTAGTTGGAGTCTATATAGCTATTCTGTAGTTTTTTCTAGTTGTGTGTATTTTTTACCTTTATTTATATGGATGCTCTATAGCCACAATACCAGGTTTTTGGGAGTTATGTTCTATTGTGTATTTTCGTGTTCTTCTTTTGTTTTTTCTTTTCATCTCCCTTCTCTTTTTCTTTTGGTTCTTGGTGGTGGCCTATTACTTTTCACTCTGGACTGGGGTTGAGTTGTCTATAGGTGGGATATAGACTCCATCAAAAATTTATTTTGGTGTTGTGACAAATGATAACTAAAGTCAGCAGGGCCAAAAAGAGTCAAGAATAGATTAAGTCCAATCGGACCTTCAAAATGATTTTAGTTACCCCGGGAAACATACTAATGGACAAAATTTGACATTCTGAAGCTGATCGAAATGTTGGAATTCCAATATGATACTGCGATCATTGAAATTTGTCTAATGTTAAACTTCATAATCCAGATGAACTAAATTTACAAAACTAGCTCAAAATGCAACTTAAAACCCCGAGACCTGAACCTAGCGTCCTACTTGACCAAAGCAAACATTCCAGAGCTAAATAACTATTTAAATTTGATTCCAAGTATGTTGTTAAGAAATCACTCTTGAGTTCCACTATACTAGAGTTAAAACTTATAATGGGGAAGTGAGATAAAATGTAACAAAATTTCCAAAGAACCAAACTAATCCCAGAAAGTCATAAATGACATAGGAAATCTACATGAGAGCTCTATATATCATACAAAATCAAGAAAATAATCACGAGTGTCATTACAAATAATGTCCATAGAACGAGCATTATGAGACACTTGGGAAAATAATGGTTTAAAAAATCTTTCGTTAAAGCTTAGGTCTATAAAGAGGATTAGAAATAGAAGGGCTGCAATTTCACAAGGCATACTTTAATTTGTAACCGATTGGTGCCCGTTGTTTATTACTTAGATCGAGAAAAGTCTGAAGCTTTGAGGAAATAAAAATGGTGTTGACTTTATATTGGGCTATCGTTCTTCGGTTAAAGTAATTTATGGTGTCAAATAGAGTTACAACTCTTATTACTTGCTTATATATGCTTGATTAAATGACTTCTTGATTGGTCTTCTTCCCTTTCGACATCAAGATAATTGATGAAGATGGTGCTTTGAACATTTTCTCTGAAGTAGAGAAGATAAATGTCTACCCAGTATATCTTGTGATTGCTTTGGCTGGAATGATTTATAATAAATTTTATGAAGTGTTCTTGATATAAATAAAGCCCCTAGGATAAACCTGACAGATGATAAAGTGAAAAATAAAACTACATAAATTTCTTATTATTGAGGATTGTGTACTATGTTGGTACTAATTATATATTTATTTCACCTATGGATCAGGTGCAATGCAGGCATAATTTATTTTTGTATTATAAATCAGGTTCCTTACCATTTCTATATATATATAATATATGAATCAGATACCATGCTAGTATGCTATAGTAGACCCTATGCATCCTTGTAGGTTATGACTAGTTTGGAAGAAATAAGTCCCTCAACATGTGTGTACATACAAATTGATGATATAAGAGTTGAGAAGGTTTTAGTAAGATATTGAGAAAAGAAAAAATAATGAATAACTTTAAATGAAAGATTGAATTTACTTATGAATTCACTTAATTATATCTTGTTGAGATTGTTGCTTGACTTAATTGAGTATTTATTTTAAAGACCCATAAGGTTATTTTTCCATATTCCACTCATATTACCATTTTACCTTTTCTTATAGTTTCGAATTGCGAACAAAGTATGTTTTTGTGTTTGTCTGAGAATGAAAGGAAATTACGGGCTAGTTTGGAAGATTCTTGTTTTAAAGTCTATAGTATGAAATAGTTAATTTTTATCAACATCTATATTTCAGAGCCTTAGATCAGAAATTCGTTAGTTCCATTAGCTCAAGAATGTGGAATTTGGTTTAGGAGGGCCTTCATCTTCAGTCTTTTACCCTGTTGTGTTGATTTTGGGTGGTTTGATGGGATAAGTTAAAAGTTTAAGTGAAATGGTTGACTTGAGTCAACATTTGAGGTTAGAGTGTGTGGATTCGAAATTTGATGATTCCACTGGTTTTAGGAGGTGGACCTATTGTTCTATTTTGCTGATATTGTTGGCTATTATTCATAATGAGCTATAAGATGACGACAATTGCAAAGGTCTTGAAATTTATTCTCTACTATAACATATAGTGGGCCATGATCGCAAAGTGTAACTACTTTATTCTCTTTGATCACATGTATTGGGTCACAATTGTGATGAGTTAATGCAAACCAGACAGGAATAATTACTTCTTCATTATCAAAACTGGTCCATCGCAATTTTAGTCAACATGAAGTGATTGCAAAGAACGGTGAACTAGGCAGTGTTTTTACAAAATAATGAACTCAACCACTTTCACCATTTTTTGAACCGTGGACAATTTTTATCAATTGTAGAAAGATTAGTGAAGATTATTTCCACACTAAACTATTGATTAATGATTCCTAATTCATTTTTATCAGTTTTTAGTAACTTTTCCATGATTTCCACTTTAATTTATGAATGTTTTCAATGCTAAAAATAGGGGTTTCATGTATGAACTTAAAAATAGTGATTTATGGTATCAGATTACAAAATAGATTCAAATATTGATAAACATTGACATTTAAACTCCCCAAGTGATGGGTAATACATTTTAAAATAAATTCTAGTTTTAGTTTTGTGGGCCTGGGGAAGATTATTTAATAAATCTCCAAAATATCGCATTATGGATATTGATTATTGTATGTTCCTGCACGTAATGTGTTTGTGACTATAGTGTGTACATTCACAATCTTTGTAGAATCTAATATCCAAGGAGTGATAGTTTTTGTCATTTTCAAGGCTTGTTGAGGTTCTATGGTCTTTCTATAAATCAGTTATTATGTATTATTGATTATTTCTTTTAAATGAGAGTAATGGGGTTATTGGTGTGTAACCATATTGGTGAGATGACGAGGATCCACCAGGTTACTAGTGTCAAGTATGTTGGGCTAAAATAAAGGAAATTTATTTGATGAACTGCTTCTAGTGTGAAACCTTATAAATTGACTAAGTGATTGTCAATTGTGATACTTGATATGGATTGAGTAATTGAAATTGATATGTTATCAATGTTTTAATAGACATTGATTACAATGAGTTTCAATCTAATTTAGGTGCCTATGATGACTTTACTGTGATTAAATGATATTACATGATGATGTCTTGAGTTGGATAAATTTTGATGATACAAGGATATATCATAATTGCCAAGTGATGGCATATTTTGCTAAAATGGGAACCATACTATACTTTCCTTATAATGGATTATATAATAAGTGAACTTAGCTTTATTATGATGCCCTATGGATGTTAATTTGATATCTAAAGACGAATGACTTGTGATTGCCCGAGATAGTCTGAATATTTTAAGAATTAATTTATGTGACACTTTTCATGATTTCATTGCTATGTGTTTATTTATTATTAGTCCATGGAAAAAGAGTTGTGATTTTATAATATTGAGGATGTTGAAATCGGAGGTCTTTGCCATACACACATCATTGTGGTAACAATTTTATTGGAACCTGAGGACTTTATTAGGTATTAATCAAAGTCCTGACTATGACGGTTTTGACAACAAGCATAATGTAAGTTAACAAGATTATTCGAACCTGAGCTTTCACCATGTATTGATTTGAACTTGACTGTGATAGTTTTGGTAGAAGGTGTACATAAACCTTGTGAGTTCCTTATGACTCCTAACTGTTACTGTTTTTGGCAGTAGGTTCACTTAGACCTTGTGAGTCCCCTATGGGTCCTCATTTTGATGGTTTAGGCAGGAAGTGTGTACGAAAAATAAATGCATTCTTCATGAATTATTCCATATTGGATTGCATTTTCATTAGGTTTTGTATTTATTTACTTGTCTATCTGAGTGATATTATGGGATTTAATTACATATTGATAACTTGGTTCTTCATTTACTTTGACTTGACATAATTTGGTACTTGAGATCTAATTTGTGACCATTATTTGAGATTTTTTATTATCAGTAGAAAACTCTGTAAATACCATTGAATCATGGTGATTCTAGTTTATTATATATCTGTATTGTTGGTTGTGTTGTTGTATATCACAGCCTACTAGTTGTAGTTATTGGAGGCTGGTTAGATGTTGTGATTCTCTCCACCTCTTTATGTTATGACAAGCTGAGGACGTTGCTTTGTATCGTTGTTTATACACTCACACTTTTTCTTCTGCACCTTTGTGCAGGTACCAGGCTGGAGTCTTTGTGATTTTCTATCTTCCCTATCTAGGCTTATAGTCGAGATACTATAAGGTAGTTGTTCTCTCATTCAGCAGTTGGCGAATATCTTATGTTATCTTTCTTTTTCTTGTAGTTACATAGTAGAGACTGGTTTATTATGCAATTATTCGTATTAGTGGATTGTAAACAATGGCTACTTGATTTTAGGGTTTGTATTCTGATTTCCACTTGAACTTTCTAAGATTTTTAGTTATTCATATTTATTATGCACTTAATACTTGTTTAAGTTGCTATCATTAGTTTTGGCTGATCTATCATGGTGTTAAGGATAGGTGTCATCATGACTGGATTTTGGGTCGTGACAAGTTTGCACCAGAGCACTAGGTTTGTATCTCCCATTGTATATAAGCTAAGTTTAGTAGAGTCTCATGGGTCATTGCAAGGATGTCCATAACTTATCTTTGATATGCTACAAAATCTAGGGAACTTCCTATTTATTCTAACATTCTAATTCATATTATTGGTTCATTGGGTGATTATATTTTAAGTGTTCTCTTGAAAAATAACAAGGTTCAGGGCTGCTGTAGATCGAGAGCGTTAGACTATTCCAGAATTGGCTGCCCATATGAAAGGTAAAGAGGTTGAGGGAGAGATAATGGTAGATTAAGAGGAGTTGGACTAGGTAGGGGACATGCCAGGACATTACTCGAGCATGCGTATGAGAGGAGAGAGGGTCATATTCCACTAGAGTATATCACTGCATATTTTATGAAAGACACCTGTTTGAGGGTCTTGAGTGTTCTTAAGAGGATTGTACCAAGAGAGGATCATCAGGGTAAGAGGCATCATACTTTTGAGCAATTTTTAGGTGCCTCATTAGGAGGTAGAGATTTCTTTAAGTATGGTTTCATCCTTAGCACCATAGGCCAATTCATATAGTTAGGGATGTATATGAGGTTGTTAAGGTTGGACAGGGTTCATACACCTTAAGGAGGAGTCCCTACGGGTTTTAGCAGGGAAATTTAGGCCATGGCGGCCATCCTAATCTTGTGGGTTCATCACACCTATGACTCTTAAGTGTTGTTATCATTGTGGTGAACCCAAGCACTTGATGAGATATTGCCCATGGCATGGTCGGGGGTTTCTCAGCAATATGCATAGTATTTGGTGGGATTCTAGCCCACATGTTGGTAGGATAACTGACTGGGGTCAAATCAACCAAGAGATTGTTAAGCATATAGTGATATTCTTCTGGATAGGCCCAAGACAGAGATTGTAACACAGATATTACATGTATTGTTCCAAGTTTCCCCTACTTGTTTTGTGTAATTGATCCATAATCTACTATCTCCTATATATTTATGTACTTTTCATTTGGCATTGTTATGAAATCTACCTTTGTACTGATATTTATTTATCTGTCTGCCCATTGATTTGTTTCTTTAGTGGTGGATCCGATGTATCGAGCCTATGTTAATGCTTTACTACGCTATGGTGTGTGGGTAGACTTGTCTTTCGGATAGGGTATATGATATGATATTAAACCTTGATATTTTCGCTGAATTAAGAGATGGTTACAAGTCATTCCTTTTTCTCTTTAACAGGTGGCTCCGGTAGGGTCAAAGGGCCAATTATGGGATTTTTTGGGTGAGCAATTTGTAGGATCATGACTTTTTTAGTATTGTGCTTTGGTCCAGTTTTCATACTATGTTAGTGTGTTGGTTTTCAATGAATCGAGTATATTTAGAACCATGTTAAAGATCGAATTAGGAATTGTGTATTAGGAGATTTCTAGGTTATACGGTAGATTTTGCTACTTTTAATTTTGTATGTCGTTCATTCCTTGAGGTTTTCTATGGGTAGAGTTCATTTCAGTGGGTCTTGAGTCGTCAGTATCACTTTTGTGTGAGAAGTTAGTAAATATTCTAGGTTTTTCCTTCTTTTTAGGTTACAGAGAAAGTTTCAGATATCTCAGTTTCACCATCATAGGTAGAGATATTGGTTTTGGGTATTATATGCATGAATTTGGTTTGCTTCAACATTGTTTGATCATGGGAGAGTTTACTTGTTAGGTTGTATGTATGGTATCCCTTGGGATTAATTGTGTTTGCGAGTTCTCTCGATTGGTTAGAATTGTTCTCTGTACTCGTAGTTGATTTATAGTGATGGATCAATTACATCAATCCTATGAGTTTTCTAGGTAATACATGATGAGCAGGAAAACTATTTATGATAGAGTACGATTGAGGTTAGCATTAATTTTTAGTATCACTAATTTTCTATCGTGTTTTGTTGTCATTCCTAGAGATACTCCCTAGGCTAGACCAGCATCCTTAGCCACCAAGTTGCCTCAGAAGCCTTGGATGGACCTTTGGATCATGCTTAGCTCTATCACTCAGACTTAACGAAGGCAATGTAAATAATCACATACGAAGTGGTGAACTGCACATCATACAATAAATAAGTAAATAAATAAATGGAAACCCAATATTCAACTCTAACTCAACAGCTCTTTGAAAGCCACTATACACTAATGGTTTGACTGCTAAGACAATATCCCTATCTATCCTAATAAAAGAACATTTTTATCGATCTGGTTGTACTCAAAATACAAGAATAAAAGAACACTATCAGCTTGTCCATTAAATCAATAAGGACTCACCAATCTTTAAATCTCTACAAGTGCAAATCCAATCAACCAAGGGCATCTGGAAGGCTAGAAGTATATGCCCGGGTTATAGTAACATAAAATGTATGGGGTCAACACATGAAATGTACTGAATATGTGAGTAGGTACAACAGGCTATGAAAATAAATAACTCATGTATATACAATGCGTGAACAAGTACTAAACATAAGTAAAGCAAATGATAAAAAAGTTTAACAATCTTCAGTTACAAGCTTCAACTCTAGAGTATAAAGATACTCAACATAAAATCATGCAACTCAACTATTTTTAACCAAGACATGAATGGAATTTAGTTCAAAAATCTCTTTCAACACTTGACACCTTGAATGACCTTACTGGCTCTGCTAAATTTACTAACCTTGACTGAACTTGACCAACTTTAACTGAAATTGACTAACTTTAAATGACTTCACTGACCTTCTAACACATAACTGACCATACTGACTTACTAAAACATAACTAACATTAGGAGGTTCTATAACCTACATTCCTCATGCATAAGGCTAGAGACCAAACATATATCTCTATGTTGGGTGGGGTCCCAATCCTGCCAAAGTGAGGGATCTAACCTGTCTCCTACTGAAACCACTAATCCTTAATTGTAAATTCCATTTTTAGTTAAAATCTTGTTGCATTTGGCGATACAGGGTATGAGATAAGTACTAAGTCTCCAAAATCTATTCGACACTAATACTACTCCAAAACTGACCATGAACTGAACATAAGTGTCTTTGTCTGTCCTGACCACAAAAGGGCCCATGAATTCATAAAATAATTGTTTTTGCCATATAACTATAACATTATCAAGTTTTAACCTTCTATTAGTTAACTGACTCATGATCTGTAATTAGACGTTAAAAGCCAACCCATAGGTTATAATTCACAAACCTAACCATGACCATAAATCATGATTCCTATCCTAAAATTGACCATATCTATGAAACTTGACCTTCAATTATAGAAATCTAACCCAAAAATATGAACAATTTACATAGATTCCATATAAGGGACTTGAACTCATAAAATATAACATGCTTATATTAACCAAATGAACTTGCCATTTAGGCCTTTTAATCATACCTTTAGGTTTTTAGAGTAAACGTTGAAAACTATACCATGTTATATTCATGAATTTGACCAAAACTCTCAATTTATGTTTTTAGAACAAACTTACAAAACTTTATAAATTCCTGTTTTAATTCTTTCTTCAATCTCTAGAGCAACTTTCATGAACATGCTTCTACAACTCAAGAGGACGATGCAACTTTATAAATTTTAGGTAATAAGCATCAAGTATCATGCAAAGGATGGAAAATATCAATCAAGTTTTGATAACAAACTTAAAATCATCATTAGTTTATACTTTAAAAATTCTATCAAATTCTGCTACAAGCTTCAAATTTGTAATGACCCTCTCGGGCCATTTTTGTGTACTTACGTGATTTTTATGTCTAGATCATTTTATTAGTTGTCCCATGTTAGTTATGTCTTGTTGGGACCAATAGTATGGTTCCCTAGTAGTTCTGTCGTGGTTATCTTAGTTTCACTATTTTAGAGTGTTAACTTTGGAATTGGATAATCTGAGAATAAATTCCTTGAAATGTGATCGAAATCGAATTTTGACACTTCCATCAGCTATAAAACGAGAACTTTTATCTAGAGAAACCCTTGGTTTGCATCATAGGGATTTTGGCCATTGTATCGTTAGATTAAATCTCTTATCTTTAATATAATAATTATTTCTTTACTCTATTTATGCCTTATTTGTGTCCGGTTGGACTGTGATACCTATTGGTACCCGATGTATCTAGTACTCATACTACACTTCTGCATCTTTTTGTAATGCAGGTTTTAGTGCAGGTTATCTTTGATGATGTTTTTATGTAACAATATTTTGGGAGTCTTCCAATGAGCTCATGGCATTTGGTCATCCCTCTTCCTTCAGCGGTAGCTCTATCTCGACTTATAGTGGGAGTCATCTTATATCTAGTTTTATTTAGAGGAGTTGTTCTCTGACTTGCACATAAATGCCTTTCATACTACTAATAACAAGTTTTGGTATGGGTGTTTTTGTTTCTTTTGGTATTTATCTTCTCCTATTAACTTGTGTTTTGGTGCGTCTGTGGTAAAGCCAGTTGCTTGAAGCTCAGGGTTAGGGTTTAGGCTTGTCTACTGGTGGGATTTTTCAGACGCATGACATAAAGAGATACAGTAAACCTGGAGCTCCGATACCACTTAGTCAAAACATAAAAATTGAGTTGTGATGGTGTCTACCTCCCACCTGTAGACAAGCCTAAATGGGCCAGTATTAGGTGCCAAAAGAAAAGAGAAAAGTCAAGAATAAAAGAAACAGAAGAATGACATAGGAAACTTTAGGGCAAAAAGATAGGGCCCATCTCATTAAATAAAAGGCACAACCTAGATGCCACTGAGGAACCATCTAACCAGGGATCGTACACAACTGTGGGATAAAAGAAACGTCCAAATCCAAAAAACGTGACAAAGAATAAACAAGGATAAAACCACACAAACTAACCTAAATAATCTAATCAACAAAATAAACTAGAATCATTTCACAAGTAGAGCTCTAATATAGCATAAATAAAACACACTACACCATATAAAAACCAGAGAATAAGAAACCACTAGGAAAACCTAATGACCAACCTGACTAAGACATCTACTATCGGCGCACTCCCTGGCTCAGTCACCAACCCCCCAAAAGCAAAATACAGACTACTAATGCTACCACCAACTCTAATGAACTGATGAGGTAAGGTTGCAATCACTATCAACTGAGTGGCTTTGCATTTAGGGAACTCTCTAGCATAAAGTTCATGTTTCAAAGATAACAGATTGTAAAAATTCAGTGTCGATAACATTTCAAGAAATTTATTCTTGGATTACCCAATTCCAAAGTTAACACTCTAAAATAGGAAAACTATGAAAAGCTTGATAGAACTATTGAAGAACCATAGTATTGGTCCCAGCAAGCCATAACTGACTTGGGATAGCTACTAAAATGCTCTAGACATAGAAATCACACAAGGATAGAGAAATTTCCCAAGAGGGTCATTGCAATAGAATTCAATTGTGTGGTTATTCCTCTTATTTCTATATCACATTTCCATAAATTGAGTCATGATGGAGTCTACCAAATCCCACCAATAAATAAGATAAACCCCAACCTCGAGCAGCAAGCAACAGGCTACACCATAGAAGCACCACAACACAAGAAAAGAGGAGAAGGGAAGTAGGGAAATATAGAAAGAAACGACAACAATCATCCCAAAACCTGATATCAGTAGTATGAAAGGCATCTATGTGCAAGACATAGAAAAATCCTCTAAATAAAATAGGATACAAGCTGGTTCCCGCTACAAACAGAAATAGAGCTACCACTGAAGAAGAAGGGTCGCCCGAATGCCATGAGCTCAGTGTATCCCCCTAAGTCTCCAAAAACGTGACTAAGAATAAAAAACACCATCAAAGATAACCCACACTAAAGTCTTCATCACAAAAAGATGCAAAAGTGTAGTATGAGTACGAAATACAATAGGTACCTAGTAGGCATCATCGTCCGACTGCTCAGAAATAAGGCATAAATAAAGTAAAGACATAATTATTATTTAAAATAAAATCAATTTAATCTAACATTACAACACCATGACAAAAACCCCGGGGATTATAAAAAGAGTTTCTCTAGACTAAAATTTGCATTTTGAAGCTAACAGAAGTGTCAGGATTCAATTCCAATCAAATTTCAAGGATTTATTCTCAAATTACCCAATTCCAAAGTTAATATTCCAAAATGGGGAACCCGAGATAAACAAAAATAAACTAATAAGAAACCATACTATTGTCCTAACAAGCCATAACTTGGGACAACTACTAAAATATTCTAGACATAGAAATCACGTAAGGACAAACAAATGGCCAGAGAGGGTCATTACAGTATCCATGACTAAAAGGACATTTTTTTGACAAAGTAAAGGCATAGTAATACCTTAAGGCCGAAGTAGTAAGGGTGTACCAGACTCACACACCCCTTATCATGGCTAAGGTTGCCTACCTGACTGGGCGACACATCCAAGAACATTTTCCACTAGAGTCCATCAATTGATCCACTACTGCTAGAGTCATATCTAGCTGAACCAAAACTCACCAGAGTGAGGGAGATGATTACAAGACACAACATCATGGAGCAACATGATAGGAAATAGACGAAGGCTTTGAGTTCGAGAGGTAAGTCCAACTTTCCAAAAGATATTACCCCAAACTGAAGAATCATTAATAACTCTGAGTTTCAATCTGATTAATAAAGATTCCTTAGGGGTAGTCATAACCACCTATCGATACTTCCATGATCATGAACTGAGGACTAAACCAAAAAGTGATAAACCGTATTTCATACACCAAAACAAACTCAAAAGTACTAACCAAAACAAAAACCTCTCTAATAGGATATATTTGAGCTTACAACCAATGATTAGTCTACTAAACTCTATCATCGCAACCGCTCTATCAACAACCCTAAAACATTACCATAACTTCTAATATCAAAATTATCCCCTTAAATCTAACTATGTCACATCCCCATAACTTGGGTCATTATAGCATCTACCAAATCCCACAAGTAGACAAAACTAAACCCCATCCCGGAGTGGAAAGAAAAGTAATGCACTAAATAACCACCATAACACTAGATAAGAGGAGAAGATGATAAGAGAAATAGAGAAAGAATCAGTAACAACCATCACAAAACCTGGTATCAGTAGTCTAAAAGGCACTATCCATAAGACAGAGAATAACTGCTCTAAATAAAATAGGATACGAGCTAACTCCCAATAACAATAGAGATAGAGCTAACACTGAAGAAGAATGACTTCTTGAATTCCATGAGCTCATCGCATCTCCAAAAGAATCCCAAAATACATTGACACAACTAACATCGTCTAAGATAACCCTTACTAAAACTTGCATCATTAAAATATGTAAGAGTTTAGTATGAGTACAATATACAACGGGAACCTAGTGGACATCATAGGCCGAACAGGGACAAATAAGGCATAACTAAATTAAACATCATTATTATTATTTAAAATAAATATGATTTAATCTAATGGTAAAACACTGCAATTGAAATCCCCAAGATTTGAACCCAGATTCCCTCTAGACTAAAATTTGCATTTCGGAGCTAACTGAAGTGCCAAAATTGGATTATAATCACATTTTAATAAATTTATTATTGGATTATCCAATTCCAATTTAACACTCCAAAATAAGGAAACCGAGAAAAATACAACAGAATTTTTGGGGAACCATACTATTGGTCCCATCAAGCCATAACTGACTTGGGACAGATATTAAAATTCTTTGATACAAAAACCACGCTAGGACACAGAAGTGACCCAAGAGAGTCATTACAAAAGTTATGCTAACCCTAAAGGACTTACACAATTATCAAAGATCATGTAAACTTTATAATTATGACTCAAAATCATAAAGAAATAATAAATTAAGGTAATCTTAATATATAGATATAAATAAGAACCCTAATCACGCATCTACAATTTTTGTCAGAAAAAGGGTTTCGTGGCATAAGGATGGAAGGAGTCCTTGTTCATAACCCACATATCTGATTTGGATCCTTTACTAAGATTGAAATTGGTGATAGAAGTTTCCCATTCACTTTTGAGAGAAACACTAAGTTCTTGACATTCTAACATTTGAGTTCTTAAGAATCTTGATTTCCCTTCATGAAAATTCTTGAATTGTATGGTTAAATCTTGTAAGAAATTCAATGCTAATGATTGGGAATAGCTATGAATACATGTAATGAATATATCTTGATGTTAGTAGAAGAGGGAAAACCTTATGCTTGTTCTTGAGAGAAAAAATAAAAGAAACCTTGTTTTAAATTTAGTGAATAGAGAATATAGGATTTGAGTATTTGTAACCACCCCAAGGGAAACCAAATCAACTAAGCATTTGGTTTAAAAAGATTTAGGAATTCCCAAAGACATCCCTAATAAAAACGAATCGAAGATAGAATGAGTTATTTTCACAAATTGGTTTACTAATCATCAAAACTAGTTGAAAGTTCGTCAACTGATCCATCAAAATAGACTGCTTGACAATGCCTATCTAAAATGACCATATCTTTCTACAACGTACTCGAATCGACAAATGTTTTCCTGTATTGTAAATTAGAATAAAAAATATTTATTTTTGATTGGTTATAGGTTACATTAAATTTTTCATAGATCGAAGATATGATCGTATCAGTTGAAGTTGACTATAAAAAGAACTTATAAAAAAATTCAATTGGTAAGAAACGTTTCAATCCAAATTCATGCCAGGAGTTCTTTACAACCTTAATTTACTTACAAAACTATTCAAACACTTAAAAAGCACAATATCACATATGATCAAGCAATAAGTTTTTGGGTCAAGATCACGACTTGTGTCATAAATCGTGGAAAAGGGATATGAATCGTCAAAGGAGCTGCCAAAGATTTCCCTCTTTATGGAACACTAGATTGCTCGATGGGTCTTCCCATGGTACACCGAATGGTTTTATATACCATGGAAACTGTCTTTGGGCATATCCAACATTTAGAAATTTTTTGAAGAACTTAACGAGTTTCACTGTTCGTGTAACGAATCATTGAATGCCTTGAAGATCAGTCAAAGGAACCATTAAATCATGACATCAAGTAGGCATCACTAATCTAGTTTTATGGGCCATTCCATGGTCCATCAAAAAGGACCATAGACTTTCAAAGGGTTTGTGAAAACCTGGGCAATTCAAGATTTTAGGAAAATTTTACCAACACATTTTGTTTAGCCCACACAACCTCTAGCACAAGTTTTCAAGGTGTTAGAATATCTCTCCCTTGTGATCATTCATCCTATAATATGGAATACATACACATGACCTCGTCTCACCCATCAAAACATGGTTCAGCTACTAACTCAACCATTACATATGCAGAATACAAGAACTGGCCTCGACATCTAAAAACTCATGAAATAGCACATAAATGCACAATTAGGGAATCATGAAACTACTACCTCAACTGACATCAACCCTAATCAAGTTATGCATAAATACACTCAAAGGACTCATTCAATGCTACAGGCTACCTTAGTTGATCTCAACCATCATCAATTTATCAAATAATGCACGAATACACACAATGGGACTTATGTAACTCTACCATTTAACATGCAATAAATAAGGGATCATAGATGAAGAATTAGGTTAATTACCTCATACTAGACTAAATACATATCAGGGTCACAATACTTGACTAGTTCTTTATCTTACCATATCTCCTTAGGACAAAAGCTATTTATTTTAAGTTTAAGGACTTATTATCTAGAATGAACTACAATCAACCATTCTGCAAGTTCAAACACTCACTAAACATCTAAATGCTAACCTTCTCTTTAAGGACTACAACCATTCACACTTAAATTCATTCAAGGACTCCTCTCTAAATCAAATTGTTAACTCGTCTTCTTTCCTCTGAGGCTATCACTAACAGGTTAATGCTCTTTCTTCCATACTAACATTACATGTTGAATTCCTTCATACTCCCACATACTACTATAAGCCAAACTTTAATTCTCATATAAAGTTCAAGCTTTTCATTAAACAATATACATATATAACGTACAACTTTCTATCACTACTCAGACTTATAATACCAATTCACATCCTGGGTAACACTGGCCCTACAAGAATCAATAATAGTACCTTTAAATCTCAACCACCTATTATAACATATTCAAGAATATACACAAACTTACCATACTCAATCAAAACATAATCTAAGTCTTTCTATCCATCAAACTCCTCTTCCCCTTGCACTACCATGCCACTATTCCCACTTTGACTTCTATACCTCTAACATTAAAATATTAGCTCTAGGATCTCTCTACCATAACATGTTACCATAATTACATGTCTATCCCTTTAAATGACTAAAGTTATCGTGTGCAACATGCCGAGAACTACCCTGATCTTAATCTATAATATCTATCATGAAACCACCCTGCTCTACTACTACTACTTACCATAAAATAAGAGTTTGGCTAGGGTATACTCTAATTGAGCCTGGTTTCTGGCTTGATGGGATGTATTCTCTACAAACTGGGGCTCTTATGGATGGCATTATCCAAAGAGCATAAAGAACAAATTAGGAAAGATTTCTTGGAGTTAAACTCCAATGGATGATATAAGACATAAACAAAGAGAAGCTTTTCTAAACACTCAGTAGCCTCCTAGTTATAAGTTTGCCACGCTTCACACCAATAAAAGAGACTTGACCTAATGCTCGCTTTCAGACATCCTAGGATACTTGAAAATGATGCTCTGATACCAAGCTTCTCAAACCCCCAAGTTACCCCCTAGGTGAGAGCGGCATCCTTATCCATTAAATTGCCTCAATGGCTTTGGATGGACCCTTGGATTATGCTTAGCTCTATTACTCATACTTAGCAGAGGCAGTATTAATAATAGCATAACAAATGGTGAACCTCACATAAGATAATAAAGAAGAAAATCATTAAATCGAAACCCAATACTAACATATCTAACTTTACTGACCTTTCTAACTTTATTGACCTTGCCTAATTTTAACTAACTTTAATGACCTTGACTGACTTTAACTGAATTTACAGACTTTCACTGACTTTACTGACCTTACTAACACATAACTAACCATACTGACGTACTAACACATAACTAACCTTGGGTGGTTCTGTAATCGAAATTCCTCAAGTGCAAGGCTAGAGGTCCAAAACCTACCAAGTTAAAGGAAATGACATATTTCCTAATGGATCCACCAATTCTAAATTGTAAATGCTTTGTTGGGACATAATCTTACCTGTATTTGGATACATAGGGTATGGGATAAGTACGAAGTCACCCAAATACCCTTGGTGCTAATACTACTCCCAAAACTGACCATGAACTTAACATAAAGGGTCTTTGTCTTTCCTGACCACATAAGGGCTTGTGAATGCATAAACTATATCAGTTATATCACTATCATATCATTAGTTTTTAACCTTCTTTTAGTTAACTAACTCATGATTTATAATAGACTCTAAAAGCCAACCCTTAGGTTATAATTGACAAAACTGACCATGACCATGAACCATGATTCTAACCCTAAAACTGGCCATTTTTATGCAACTTGGCCTTCAATTATAGAAATCTAACCCAAAAACATGAACAACAATTTACATAGACTCCATATAAGAGACTCGAACTCATAAACTAGACCATGTTATATTAACTGACTGGACTTTCCATTTAGGCCTTATAATCATCCCTTTAGATGAAGCTTACACTAACTCAACTTTAATCTTAAAGAAAATTATAATAATTAACTTCATTATAACTGACCAACACCATATTACTTGTCCTAACCATACAACTGACAACCTAAACCTCAATGGTAAGTGATTTTGACACTCAATTTATGAATAAGTTGTTTACTTTCCACATTATGGGTTATATTTGTGAACTTGACCAAAATTCTGAATTTATGTTTTTATAATAAATATTGAAAACTTTATAAAGTTCATATTTTAAATCGTTCTTCATTCTTTACTACAAATTTTATGACCATGCTCCTAAAACTCAAGAGGACTATACAACTTCATCAACTATGTAATAAACATCAAGTATCAAGCAAGGAATGGAAAATATCAAATCAATATTTAGTAATAAACTTCAAACCATCATTTAGTTTATACTTTAAAAATTATATCAACTTATACTACAAGCTTCAAAATCATTATAACTCAAGAGGACTTACACAATTATCATAGATCATGTCAACTTAATAGTTATGACTCAAAATTATCTAGAGATCATCAATTAAGATAATCTTAATACATATATATAAATAAGAACCCTAAACATTCTTCTATTATTTTTTTACCTTTAAGGAAAAGGATTTGTAAGCAAGGATGCAAGATTCCTTGTTCATAAACCACATACCTAATTTGGCTTTGGTAATATTGAAATTGATGATGGTGGTTTCCTCTTCACTTTGGAAAGAAACCCTAAGTTCTTGACATTATAATATTTGATTTCTTGAAAATCTTGATTTACTTTCTTGAAAATTCTTGAATCATATGGTCGAATTTAGTTAAAAATTCATAACTAATGATCTGGAATAACAAATAATACATGGAATGAATATATTTTGATGTTGGACAAAGAGTGGAGAAGTTCTATGCTTGTTCTTGAGGGAAAACTTGAGAGAAACCTTGCTTTAGTTTGATTATAATGCAATGAATAGAGAATATGGGGTTTGTGTGTTTATAAGTCCCCAAGGGAAGCCAAATCAACTAAGGATTTGATTTTATAGAGTGGGGAATTTCCAACAACCTAAAAAGAATAAACTGAAGCTGGAACTAGTTATTTTCATAGATTGGTTTATTAACTGTCAGACTAGTTGACGACTCGTCAATTGATCTATCAAAATAGGCTGCTTGACGATGCTTTACAAAAACAACCATACCTTTTTGAAATAAATTTACAAGTGGTTTGTTGTGTTGGAAACTACTCATATATATTTCTTTTGATAGGTTATGGGTCATATAACTCCTCATATATTAGGAGATAGGATCTTTTGAAATTGACTTTAAAACTAATTTAAACAAAAATTCAATTTGTAAGAAAGTTTTCACATCAGCTTCGTGTTAGGAGTTCTTTTTGATATTTATTTACGAACAACATTATTCAAACACTTATAAAATCACACTACTACATAGGATCAAGTAATAATTAATTAGGTTAAGATCATATCTTATGTAATGGACTATAGAAAAGGGCTACGAATTTTCAAAGATGACATCAAAGCTTGCCCTCTCTATGGATCATTGGATTACTTGAAGTTTCTTCCCATGATCCGTCAAATAGTTTTTCAAACTATGGAAACAATCTGTGGAATAATCCAACACTTGATTTTTTTGGAGAACTTAATGGGTTTTATGGTTTGTGTAATGGATCATCGAATGCCTTGATAGTTCGTAGAAGGAATTATCAAGTCATGAAATTAAGGGTTATCACAGGTCCAGTATGATGGGCCATTCCACAATCCATCAAATAGGGTCACAGACTGTTAAAGGGCCTATGAAAATGTGGGAAGTTCTATATTTTGGAAAAAATCTGTTTAGCCCACACAACCTCTAGAACAAGTTTCAAGGTGTTATATTGATGCACTTCATGTTTTTTTGTTGATCGTAAACACTAGTAGAGTTGGTCTTTCCTCTCAGTGAGTGGTAATGAATATGTGTTCCATTACCTTATCTTATTATCGGATGACCATGGCCCTACTTCCCTTATGCATTGGTATAATCCATATTAGGTTCATATATGATGGATAATTTTCCTTTGGATTTTAGTTGAGTTGTTACTCAATGGGTGGTTTCTTAGTAGTGTATCGGGTAAACCTATCGTATAATATAATTTCGTTAAGAGGCAGTGATTGAGTTTTCTTTAATCTTATAGATATGATAACTTTGATGTGGTAGT
>JBDJHY010253304.1:0-10626 GCA_039654485.1 Withania somnifera
GAATAGTGTGCTCAAACTAGCCATCATCTAAGAATGAAAATTTATGATCATATCATCTAAGTATGAAAATTTATGATCATATCATCTAAGTACCCATCTCATGATTTGTAGTACTCCAAAATTAAAAAGTAAATTGAGTACCTCAATTAGATATAATGGTTATAGGGACTATATGCAACCAAACTATCTGGCTAATATAAACTTAAGCCAACTCTTGAGAACTATACTTCAGTTTCACTAGGATGAAATGCCCATACTTAGCCAATTGATCAACGACCCAAATGGAGTCATAACCACCCCAAGTACTAGGCAACCCAATAATAAAATCCATATTTGTTCCTCCCACTTCTACTGAGGGATGGGCATCCTCTGGGATATACCTCCTAGTCTGTGGTGCTCAAATTTCACATATTAATTGTTCAAGCACCAAAAAATAAAGTCTGTAATTTCTTTTCTCATACTGCACCACCAGTAATGCTGACTCAGACCATGATATAATCTTCATTTTCCTTGGATGGATGGAATATGTAGAACTATGGGCCTCCTCTAATATCATGCTAACCAAGTTACTGGACTTAGCGACACAAATCAGATCCCTAACCCTCAAGATCCCCCTTAAAATCCAACATGGCTACCTTGGCCTTATGTCTAACATTTTATCACGAATAGTTCTCAATCTAGCATCATAAAATTGAATCTCCTAAATCTTCTCTATCAACGAAGAGAGGGACTCTATACAAGTAAGAACACCATCATACTCAAAAATATGCAATCTAACCATACTATTATATAGAATCTGAACTTCTCTAGTCAAAGGATGCTCTTTAACCCAATTAGAAACCAAACTACCCATATTCGAGGACTTCCTGCTAAGGGAATCCAGCACCATTTTGGCCTTGCCCAGGTGATACAAGATAGTAAGATTGTAGTCCTTTAGAAACTCTAACCAAAGATTCCGCCTCAAATTAAAATCCTTCAGGATGAATATATACTGAAGGCTCATATAGTCTGTGAACACCTCAAAATAAACTCCATAAAACTTCAACACAAACACAACCACAATAAACTCTAAATCGTAGATAGGATAGTTCTTCTCATACGCCTTCCATTGGCTCACAGCATAGGCCTCAACTTTACCATCCTACATCAATACTCCACCATAGCCAACTCTAGAAGTATTACAATACACGTGAATACTTAATCCTCCACGGTCAAAGTGAGAATAAGAGCAGAAGTCAATAAATATTTGAGATTTTGAAAGGTCTCCTCACACTCATTTAACCATTGAAAAGTCACATTCTGCTGAGTCAACTTAGTCAACCAAGCCACAATAGAAGATAAACTATGCATGATCTCCTATAATACCAAACTAGACTAACAAATCTTCAAATCTCAGTAGGCTAAGTAGGTCTCACCCAATCACGCACAACAGTAATCCTAGTCGTATCGACTATAATACCCTTCTTGGACACCACATGCCCCAGGAATACCAAAAAACTAAATAAAAATCACACTTTGAGAATTTAGCATATAATTTCTCATCCCACAATCTCTAAAGCATTGCTCTTTGATATACCAAGATTTTATCTATGAAAAAAATGACAAATGAATCCAAAAATGTGCGGAAGGAACCATTCAGTAACTTCATGAACATGGTTGGGGCATTAGTAAGCCCAAAAGACAATACCATAAACTCATTGTGGCCATATCTAGTCTGAAAATCCATGTTCAGAATATCCAAATGCATAATCCTCAACTGATGGTACCTGTACCACAAATCAATCTTAGAAAAGATAACAACACCCTAAAAATAGATCATCATGCGAGGTAATGGATAATTGTTCTTCACTGTCACTTTTTAAACTGCATGTAGTCAATACACATACATGAAACCGTCCTTTTTCTTCACAAGAAAGACCGGTACACCCCAAGGTGACACACTAGAATGAATGAAACTTTGCTGAACAAGTATTGCATTTGATACTTCAACTCAGCAGGAGCCATACACTAAGAAGGAATAGAAATTGTCTTAGTGCTCGGCTCCAAATCAATGTCAAAATCAATATCTCTATCCGGAGGAACCCTAGGAAGGTCAGTCATAAACACATCAGCAAACTCTCTAACCACAAGGACTGACTCTAAATAAGGGGGATCAACCCTAACATCCCACAAAAATGCTAAATACTAAAACACCCCTTCTCAACCAACTTTCAAGCTTGCAGGAAAGATATAACTCTACGAGGATATGACCCACACATACCTTTCCACTCTATTCTTATATTACTAGCATGCATAACATAACAATCTTGGAATGGAAATACAAGACATCATGATATGGGGAAGGATAATCCATGCCTAAAATAACATAAAAATCTACTATATAAAGAAAAATTAGGTAATATACCCAAGTCTTGTACCCCGACAAGATAACAAGACAAGATCGACACAACTGATCCACCACTAAGGACTCACCCATTACAAAGAGGTATGGACAATGCATAATATAGCATATAAAAACTAGCAATCAAGTAGGTAAATACAAAAGAATTTGTGGTCCCAGGTAAAATAGTACAGATTCAGGTTTAATGCAAACCAGGACAATACATGTGATCACAGTGTTAGCAGAGTCAGTCTCGGTTATCTTACGAAAGGAATAATACTTTGTGCACTCACCTCTTGGATGAACTAGGAACAATATGAACATCTCCATGTCTATGGTGCACCTTTGCCAATATGTGCACCTATAACTTTTTTTCCACATCCTCTACCTCTAACCGTAGGCACCAATGCTCCAACTAGAGCATTGGAGGCTTGAGAATCCTGTTAATACTCTCACTACATATGATGCAGATACACCCTCTGTATGTGACTAGTATCACCACAAGTATAGCATGCCCTAGGAGATATAGGCTGATGTGAAGAACTATGAGACCCAAAAAGGCCACCTAATCATGGAAACTTCTAATAAGACCCATAAGAACTCTGTGTCGGGTTGAAAGCACTCTAAACTATCTAGATAGCAATAGAGGTTTGCATGGTTGCCTAAAATGGTACTCAATAGTGAGAATGGGTAATATTCCTAAAGGATCCCCTGCCTCCAAACTAGGCACCTGAGAATTGACTAAATAAACAGGGCCTCTTTCCCCTACTATCACCAATTTGATCCCTATACAACTGTTCAAGACCACTAGAAGCCTCGATCAGTTGCTACAAAAATGGCTCCCTTAGACTAGGAGGTTCGATATGTTGATCACCTGAGAGGATGAATCAACCCCTTCATAAACTTGGTTATCTTACCCATATTATCTAGCAAGATAGATAAGGCATGTCTAAATAGCACATAGAAACAGGACACACACTCATCCACTTTCGTACTCCCCTACTCTAACTCATCAAACTAGTGGCAGAGCCCATCCCTCCTACTACAAGATACGTATATATCAATAAAGGCTCGAGCAAATGTCTCCCAAGCCAGGGGAGGAGATACAACAAGTCTAAAATCAATGTAGTAGCACCACCACTGTTTGGATGGCCCCCTAAGCTGCAATATTTTATTGTCCCCCATGAGAATGAACCAGCCCTACACTCTGTAGTAACTCATGGAATGTAATAAGAAACTCATATGGGTCCTCGTCCTTCTCACCTTAAAACTAAGGTTGATCCATTTGACAAAACCTTTCATATTGCCTCTGCCACTTGTCAGATATCTTAACTATAACTACACCAGCAGTCCCAATACCCGAAATCTTTAATTCATGGGCATTCTGAGGAATCATTGGTTGCCCCCTGTCCCTGAACTAAGGGTGGCCGCCTCGCTGGAATCTAGATTGCGAGTGGCTGACCCATATATTGAGGGATCGTGTAGAGTACTAGAACAAGGCATTGCGATCGTGTGCATCACCTACTTGGTCACGTAGAGTTTCTGGTACCTTCATCGTGATTGAGTGAGCCAGCCTTCTGATCGCATAGAGTCATTGGCAATTGAATCATGATCACGTAAAATATTGACGTGATCACGAAGAATAATTAATCCATCACCAGTTGCAGGTTTTGACAGCAGAACAAGGATGAAGAAAAATTCTCTGAATCACCACTCAAAATGCATTTAAAGTCCAATTTATGCAAACAAACTATGCACATACACCTAAATAATATTGCGGACTCAACGACGCAGATAAAATTGATATTCGAGTTTGTTTCATATAAATATTGACCAAGTCAACACCTAAGCTTAAATTAGTGAAATATCCTCCACCACCTCGAAAAGGAAATGATAAGTCCGGTAAATAAACCAACACCTCTAGCTTAAAAATACTATTTCGGAGGCGATGGAAATGTCAGAATTTCAATCCGACACTTCAAACATCAAAATACCACCCAAGCTCCACACTAATCCTTAAACTCAACTAAAATCCACAGATTGGCATAAAATGCAAACAAAAACTCCAAAACATAAATTTAAGTCAATCTTGACTTTGTTTGTTATTCTAGAGCTAATAGAACTATTCGAATTTAACTTCGAGCTTGTCATGAAGGAAGGTTGACTTTGGTAAATAAGTACTTAGTTTTAGGCTTTAAACAGGAAATTTGAGATATTTCTCAACCGAGCCTCCAGGGATCCAAACTATCAATCCTAGCAAGTCATAAATAACTTGGGGCAACTACTGAAATGCTCTAGAATATGAAACATTGCATATTTATCATAAATGAGCATGAGGGTCATCACAACATCCACTACTAAAAAGACTTTCGTCCTCAAAAGTCAAGTAAAATCATGAAATAAATGGGAAGAGAAAGTACTTGATGTCTCAAACAGCTATGGATACTGCTTCTGCATCTCAATCTCGACCTCCCAAGTAGCTTTCTCGACCGAACGGTACCTCAACTGCACCCTACCCAATGGAATATCCCTGGACCTAAACTTTCTAACATCCTTAGCCAAAATTTTCACAAGCTTCTCAATAAAGGATAAATTTTCATCCAACTGCACTGAATCCTCCCAAATGACATGAAAATCATTAAGAATATACCACCGCAACATCAAAACATAAAATACTGGATGAACAACTGAAAGCGTAGGAGGTAAGGCCAACTTATAGGAAACATCACCATCTCTCTCCAAAATCACATATGACCCAATATACCTGGAACTAAGCTTTCCCTGCCTGTCGAACCTTATCACACTATACATAGGAGATAGTCGCAGAAATACCCTATCACCAACTCTAAACTCTAAGACCCAAAGCCTACGATTAACGTAGATCTTCTGCCTACTCTGTGCTGCCCTCAATCTATCCTGAATAAATCGAACCTGATCAAGAAAATCACGCAACAAATCTGAAGACTGGACTCTAGACTAAAACCTTCAAACTAACCAATAGGCGATCTATGTCGCCTATCATACAATGCCTCAAATAAACCTCAGTACCTAAGTCCCGCTGAACATACCTCCAAAATTGTGAATGAAACAGGTGCCCTTGTCAGAAATAATAGACATAGGAACGCCATGCAGTCTAACCACCTCGTGAATGTAGATTTGAGCCAAACGCTTAGCATTATAGGAGGAGTGAGTAGAATGAAGTGGACTGACTTAGTCAGCCTATCAACAATGATCCAAATAGTGTCATAACCTCAGCTAGTTAGCGGTATACCAGAAACAAAGTCCATAGTTACCTACTCCCACTTCTAAGCCGAAATAAGAAGTCTCTACATCTAACCACCTGGTCATCGATGCTTATACTTAACCTGTTGCCAGTTCAAGCACTTAGACACATACTCAGCAATGTACCTCTTCATCCCACTCCACCAACATAGTTTTTACAAACCATAGTACATCTCTGCTGCACCAGGATGAATAGAATACCTGGAGTTGTGAGCCTCACACAAGATCAGTTGTACTAAGTCACCAACCTAAGGTACACAAATGCGACCATCAAACCGAAGTGCACCACCTGAATCAATAGAAGACCTGCTGGCCTCTCCAGCTAATAACTGATTACAAAGAGCAATCAAATGCTTATCCTCGAACTGATGCTGTCAAATATGATCTATCAAGGAAGATCTAGCCTCAACATATGTTAACACTTGCTTGGGGTCTGACAGATCAAGCCTGGCCAACCGACTAGCTAATGCTTGAACCTCCACTGCCAATGGCCTCTAGAATACTGACAAAGATGTTAGGCTACCCATACTAATCATTCTACGACTCAAGTAATCTGCCACAACGTTTTCCTTGCCTGGATGATAGAGAATAGAGATGTCATAGTCCTTTAGTAACTTGATTCACCTCTACTACCTAGAATCTAACTCGTTCTGGTTCATAACATACTGAAGACTACGATGGTCAATAAAGATCTCACACTGGACTCTATACAAATAATGCCTCCAAATCTTAAGCTCGAACACTACCGCCGCCAACTCTAAGTCATGAGTGGGGTGGTTACGCTCATGGAACTTCAACTTCCTCCAAGCATATACAATCAATCGACCTTAATACATCAAAACACAATCCAAACCAACACAAGAAGCATCACAATAGACGAAGAATCCTTGACCCTCCACTGGCAAGGTCAATACTGGCGCTGAAGTCAACAAGTCCTTGAGCTTTGAAAAATCACTTCACAATCTTCTGACCATTAAAAGGTAATATTCTTCCTAGTCAATTTATTCAAAGGAGCTACAATCGATGATAACCCTTTAACAAAACACCGATAATGCCAATCCAACCCAACAAAACTCTAAATTTTAGAAACAGAAGTCAGCCTTGACCAATCACGCACCGCCTGAATCTTTGCGGGATCAACTTTAATTCCATATTTGGACACTACATGTCCCAAGAATGCAATGTACTCCAACCCAAAATCACACTTTGAC
Source organism: Withania somnifera (assembly GCA_039654485.1). Lineage (NCBI taxonomy): Eukaryota > Viridiplantae > Streptophyta > Magnoliopsida > Solanales > Solanaceae > Withania > Withania somnifera. Next base: position 6,874 of record JBDJHY010253304.1, read on the forward strand.
AACTTGTCATAAAGCCTGTGTTGTCTCAGGGTTTGGATAATCAATCTCAAGTGTTGCTCATGATCAGACTTACTTCGCGAATACACCAAGATGTCATTAATAAACATAATCACAGATGAGTCCAGGTAGGGCTTAAGCACCCTATACATTAAGTCCATAAAGGTTGTTGGGGCATTGGCCAATCCAAAGGACATAACTAGAAACTCATAATGACCATAACGGGTCCTAAAAGCTGTCTTGGGTATATCCTCTATCCGAATCCATAACTGATGGTAACCAGACCTCAAATCAATCTTAGAGAACACTTCTTCTCCCTGAAGCTGATCAAACAAGTCATCAATTCTCATCACAGGATATCTGTTTTTCATAGTAACTTTATTCAACTGTCGATAATCAATACGCATTCTCATTGTACCATCCTTTTTCTTTACAAAAAGAACAGGTGCACCCCAAGTGACATACTGGAACGAACAAAACCTTTATTTAGTAAATCCTGAAGCTGAACCTTTAGCTCTCTCAACTCTACAGGAGCCATACAATTTAGAGAAATAAAAATGGGCAAAGTAACCGGCTCTAAGTCAATAGAAAAATCTATATCTCGCTCTGGTGGTAGGCCTTGTAGGTCATTTGAAAATACATCAAGGAACTCAAAAACAACAGGGACACACTCAGGAGTAAGAGTGTCATCCTAAAGTATCAAAAGTGCCCAAAACCCGGTATCAGTGTAATACAAAATCTCTAAGTACAGAATAAGGAATCAACTGTCTAATACAACCGTGTCTCCAAAAATATATGGAGATCAAAAGAAAAACTAAAGAGAAGAAGGAAAAGTTGGACACCAAGCTTACCCTGAATCTCTGAAAGTCAATGGAATATGCACAGACAGTGATCTATGAATCACGGTCGGACACCTATGCTTGAATCTACACATGGGCAAGTATAGTATGAGTATAACCTGTCGAAGCACCCCACACCCAGTAGGCTTCGAGGTCCCACTAGGCATATAACATAATAAAAATAGTAAATAACAAAAAATAATAAATAGGGTCATAGAAAAAAATAGTACATCAGGGAAGCTAGTTACTCAAGTAGGGATCAAGAAACAAGTAGATCATGTATTGCTAGCTAATCACATAACAATAAGTGTGATAAGTGTCAAAAAGTTATACTCAGGGTCGTACGACATCGGACTCAAGTGCTAATAGCTGTACTCACTACCGAACGAGTCAGTCTCAAGTCCCAGCATTTATTAGTCAAATGATATTTCCCGGTGCAAGGATTTAAAGTTTAGGCTAAAACAAGTAAAATAGTATTATCGGGGACTTGATGTAACATTGAGTCTAAAATAGTTGAAAGGTTATTACTTATATTATTATTATTGTTATTATTATTATTATTATTATTAAAGTATCCCAAATTATTGATTTATATCATTATCCATCATTATTACGAACATCAATCTCTAGCCTCCTCTGCTCAATAATCGTGTGGTGATACTGGCCCAGCCCCATTGCACTCTCGTCGGAGCCAAATGCTTAACCTCTTATATAGTAAATGCACAACATATCAGCAAGTATATATATATGATCATGTAATATAAAATACTTATTCCTTGTATAGGTTTCACTATACAACTTCTAAGTTACAAGCACCATATATATCCGGATGCCAATATATATATATATATATATATATCAACAAGGAAAGGATAAAAGAACGGTAAAAGGTCCCTATAAACACCTAACTACCCAACCCACGGATGCTATTTAGTATAATTATTAAACTTATAAACCTAAAGATATTCCCACAAAGCCTACCTACCGTCCGACAATTAAGCGTTGTAGGCTCGCAAGTATTACTCCAACTGATATCAAACGATCTCAAAATGCTTTGAAACTTGTGTAAACGTAGTTCATATGTCAATACAAGTCTAACGGTATAAATTATACTAAGTTCTAAACTAGGCCTAAATTAAGGCCTATAGGGGCCCATTTTTCAAAAATAAAAATAAACTCCACCACGAGGTTCCCAATGTTACCAGGAACCGCTGCCTCAAAATTAAGCACAATTCAAGTGCGAGAAGGGCTCCAAAATAGCTCGAACAAATTTGACTATAATGGGGTCAAAGATGTAATCTTTATAGGATTAAACATTGGAATTCGATGAATTAACGATACTACGCAGCAAAATATACTCAAGGAATAAAGAATTATGCAATAATATATGGATTATGACATGCGTTCATTAACTTCACCAATTGGGGCCATTAATGGAGGAAATAAGAATTTCAAAAATTAAAAGGAAGGAGAAATGTACCCAAAATGCATAGAAATTGAAGGGAAATGAATTGTGACTTTCTAAACCCATGATGGACTTGTTGGATAGTTTTTTCGCATAAAATTTGAGGGGAAATGGGAGGGGTTTGTTGTATTATGAACAGAAATGTTGTACAGGGATTATTTATACTGCCAGTGAAGAATTCATCGCGGCCGCGTGAAGGAAGGTCGTGATTGTGTAGAAGGAATGTTTTGTTCATCGCGATCACGGAAGCTAAATCGCGATGAGTATAATTTTACAGCACTTCTCGATCACGTGAACCTTGATCGCGATTGCATAGGGTAAATTTACACAACATCGCGATTGCGTCATTATTTTCCAAGATCACGTAGAGTAATTCACCTGCACCAGTTGTAGGTTTTGATAGCGGAAGTAAATAGTTGAATTACTCTGAATCACCACTCAAAATGCATTCGGAGTCCAATTTATACAAACAAATTATGCATGCACACCCAAAATGACATTTCAAATCAAAGGCACAGTCGAAATTGAAATCCATTATTGTTTTGGGAAGATGTTGACCAAGTCAACCCTTAGGCTTAAATTCATGAAATTTCCACCACCACCTCAAAAATTCAACGACATGTCTATTAAATAAACCAATACCTCTGCTAGTCCAAAATCATTATTCCAGAGCTGATAGAAGTGTTAGAATTTCGATCCAACACTCCAAACACTAAAATACCACTCAAAATCCAACTTAGGTCTTAAACTTAACTAAAATCCAAAAATGAGCACAAATTGCAAACTAAAACTCTAAAACACAAACTTAAGGTCAATCTTTACTTTTTTTGGTATTACAGAGCTAATGGAACTGTAGGAATTTAATTTCAATCTCGTCTTGAAGGAAAGTTGATTTTAGTCAACGAGTACTTAGTTTCAGGCTCTAAAATAAGAAATTTGAGATATTTCTCAATCGAGCCACCAGGGATCCAAACTATCGGTCCATTAAGTCATAAATAAATTGTAGAAACTACAAAAATGCTCTAAAATGTAAAACATTACGTATTAATCATAAATGACTGTGAGAGTCATTACAATCGCGATGCTTTCTTATGCAATCACAATGTACTCCTAGTGTCTCCTTTAGCACAATATCCTGTTCTCACCAATGCTATCGCAAAGCATAAATTTTTCTTCATTCATAGCATTCATGGAAGGATATATCGCGATCGTGACATAATTTCACGCGATCACGAAGAGTAAGTACCTGGTAGTATAAATATTTCCAAGATGATTTTTTTGTTCATTCCACAATAAGAACTTTCATTTTTCTCTCTATATTTGGTCAAAAATCATTCGGAGAGTTCATCAAACATTGAGTAAAGGTTCTCCAAAGTTTCCCTTTTGATCTCCCTGCTATTGTGTAATGAACCTTAAGGTCACTTTTTTTATGAATATGCATTATATTGCATC
>JBDJHY010253314.1:0-10626 GCA_039654485.1 Withania somnifera
AGAGCTATCTTTACTTAGTGGCTTTCAGAAAGATTTGTTAGAATTGATATTGAGTTATCCTTTATTATGGTATTGTCTTTTATTGACTTACGTGAGATGGTCTTAATATGGATACTATATTAATATGACTTAGTTGTACTTTTGTTTACGAGTGCATATTAGAGTATGATTTATCCAGGAGGGTTTGTCTGAAGCTATTGGAGCAACCAAATAGTTGAAGATCCCTTGTGATTCCTAGGGGGAGACTCCGGGGCATTACACATACTTAGCATATTCTGTTATACTGACCATATACTTTTTTATGTTGTATTATTTTATAACATAGATTCAAGCACTGCATATCACGTTTAAAATAATTTATCTGGTGAGTCCTCATCTTTTGAAGATGATGGCAGTTGTTACATTATGTTCCTTCAAAATTATGCTTATTTTTAATTTTTGTGTTTAGAGTTATATGAGGGATTGTCCCAATAATGGATCAGTCATGTTTAGAGGTTTGCATACACCTGTTAGTTCATTTGTTCAACTTTCATGGAGTTGTCAAATTTTTGTTTTCACAGTATTTAATTAAAGTTTTAATAGTACTTTTACTTTATAAATTCCACATCATATTTAAGATTAAGATCTTAAAAGCATGCTAGTTCCAAGGGTTTTCTTAGGGCCACTTTTGTATCTAAGTAATATCTCTCGGTTAGGGTGTCAATTTGGGGCATGACACCCCAGACCTGAATCGAAGGTCCAACTATCTCAACAATCATAGTATAGAGCTAACAGAATTATCAAAATTTCATATCTAGTTTGTTATCACCGAATGTGGACTTTGAGCATCTCCCTTATGTTTCCAACTTCTAAAATCACTCAAACTCATCTCCCTTGGTACCCAAACTAATAGTCCAACTCACTCGAAAATCATCTTTTAGAGTTGATGGTATTGATGTAATTATTACATGAGCTCAAATTCTATGAATGTTGACTAAAGTCAACAATATCAACTTTCAAACCTTTTAAAATGAGAAACTTACATATTTCTTAACCAACCACCTTTGAAGCCATACCATCCACTACCACAAATTATAAGTACCATAAACAACAATGAAAAATGGGCTAACATGGTAAAAACATGAAAAGCAAAAAACAACCTTGAAGGTTCTTATACATTTTTATGGCCTTCTTTATTTATAATATTTAATGTGCAAAAAGTAGTTTCATAACATTACTAATATAACATGTAAAATCTTTTGATCACATGTGAACTTAACATAAAATACAAAGGATAATTATATAAAGTTAGAAGTGGTCGAATCAAGAGAGTTAAGTTAAACTTGGACAAGTTAAAATGGATCAAATTAATAAACATGTCATAATTCAGAACCTCCTAATTGTTTTATCAAAATAATTTAGATATAGATGCACCATTGTAGCGGTTCTTTTTTTGGTGTATGATTCTATGAGCGGGTCAATGTTTTGCCCCAATAAAGTACACGAATATATTTAAATTGGGTAAAAGTTTATTGGAAAAACTACATAACGAACCAAACCTCCTTACCCTATTTAGTAAATCTATCTATACTTTAAAACAACTACTTATTCGCTCATCATATAATAGTTTTCTATCAGGTACAATCCCCTTAAATATAGGTAAAAATCTATCTCCTACCCTTTCGCTTGCTCCATCGCCTTCCCGTTTTCTTGCTTGCTCTCTCCTCCCTCTTTCACTCCCCTTATCTTTTTATCTCCTTGACATATACCAATTTTAGTGGCTCTACCATTAATAGGGTAATTAGGGTTTGTTTGTATTCAATTTGGTTTGATGAGCATTAGATTTATAGAGGATTTAAAAGGAAAATGCAAATGAGAAACTCTCACAACCTGAGTTCTCAGGTCATGATGACACCTACAATTCCACCTTTAGGAGAACCAACCATGTATCCCCGAACAGTAAGTAACATACCACAATTTAAATGAAGGACAAACCAAAGTTATAGATGGAAGAAAAAGGGAACAGTAAATGAAATAAAAGTGGAATTAAGATATAGATAAATAATAAAATTACACCAATACCATGACCTGGTATCAAAAATAAGGGAGTCTCTACTAGAACACAATGCAAGGTATACAACGGTTAATAAAAACTATCTGTCTTGAATAAAAAAAAAAACAGTGTTCAAAATAAGGAGAGATAGGTCCCTAGTGATAACTAACATCTGAATCTACACCAGGGAAGATAAAAAAGTGTAGTATGAATACCAAAGCGCCGAAGCAATAGGGTATCCAGTTGACCACAACCACACTGGGTGCATATAAGATATAAAAACAATAAAAAGAAGATAAAGAAGCAAAATAAGTCACATAAACAAAGAATATATGTATAGGAAAGGCTATTTATAGATAGAGAAAGTGTGAACAAAAAAATACAAGTAAAAGAGCTAGATACCAACAATAGGGAAATATTCCAGGTAAAGTGTATGATTATTCCCAAGTTCTTGTAAAATAAAAAAAAGTAAAAAGATAAAAAGGGCAGTGTACCAGTAACCTCAGTAACGAACGGGGGCAAGAAAGTAATCAATATGTAATTATACATAAAGGAAGTCCACTAGGTAAGGGTAATATAAAATAACTATCACATGATCACTATGAGTAAAGAAAGACAGAAATAACAAGTAATAAATATAAATAAAATCTTGTAGAGCCCTATATGCAAGGAAGGTACAAACAAGTAAAGTTTACCTGCTATCCCCCCATAAGACCAGAGAGTACATCCCAAAAAGCAAGTATGGAAAATAACACAGACATGATGCAATACTACTAGGTTTGTCAATTATTCTGCATGCATCCCCTTTTGGCTCTATGGCTTACGAAAGAAGGACCCATGGAAGTCTACAATAATAACACCTCTGTTGGCTGCAGACGGCATCAACATAGGCCCATTGGAGTGCCAATTACACATACAACTCTCAATATCTCATAACAAATAGTATCTCAGTGCTATGTCCACATACAACTCTAAATATCTCATAAAAAAAGTATATCACAATAAAAAGTATTTCAGGAGTCTCAATGTATGTGCCCGAGTACGTATGGATCTAAAATTGGGTAATGGCTAATACCAAGCATCCGATATCAGTTCGAAGCGTTAAGTTCTAGCAAGGTAATTGTACTAGGTTAAAGGCCTAGACTAAAACAAGTATAAAATGTAATTACCAGGTGCCTAATCAACAATTGAGTCTAAAACAAGTTATGAAAAATTATCTTTTAGCTTTTATCATCAAAGTTCCCTTTTGTAAACCAAATTCTCAATGGTTTAGCAGTAATGTCAAAACCTTTGTGATCGAACTTATATTTTTTATAAATAATAAAATGGTTCCAATTATCAAAATTCGAAAATAGGTCTTCAAGGCCATGCAAGGTTTCAAAATTAGTGATACTGGGCTCTCTAACATGAAATAGTAAAAATCAAAGCAAAAAAACCCATAGTTTCATGAAAATGTCGTGCATAACCATAATCAACAAGTACATAATTTTCCTTCCAGCCCTACATAGGATCAGATAGTTTGACAACAAATAATAACCAATCATCAATGCTCAGGTTTCACCAGCATTCGTGATATCCCACCATACTAAGTTCAAGAGTCAATACAAAGACATCTTAGGGCCATAAATGGGTAACCATAATGTTACACTAATACAAAGCGAAGAGTAAAAGAATCGGACTGAAATAGCAGACAGGGGTCAAGACTACAAACTTATAAAACCAACCCCAAGGATTATAGTAGTAAAATTACATCAAATGTATGCCTAGTCTAAGATCAGTAAGTCGTAGCCCACCTATCATCCAAAGATAAAGCTTTGCAAATATCAGGTATCATCTTGAACTACTCTAAAAGCTCAAAATAATCACAAAACTATCAAAATTAAAATCAACACGTTTAAAGGAATTAAAAGATATCAATAATGCTAGAATTCTAACTGGGTCAAAATTAGGTAAAAGATGAGCCCACATGGCCCATATTGCAAAACAAAAAATAAAATATATAATTGGGCTGATTCCATACAATGGATTCACTCATAAAATTTGATGTCAAATGGAGCTAAATTCAAGTGTAAAACGTCCCAATAGAATGGAGAAACTTGGGGAAGATTTGGGATTAAAGTAGAGAATTAGATGAAATTAACGATGGAAACTTACCAACTAATGATGAAGAAGCGATTATGAATGTTTACCAATAATTTCCAAGCTCAAATATGAAATCTCATGAAGAATTAATGGCAAAAAGATGAACTTTGAGTAAAGAGGAAATGAATTAATAAGTTGAAATTTAGGGTTTTGCACTTTCATATTGCTAGGTCCTAGACTTCGCAAATGTGGTGCCTTGCCGCCAAAGAAGGCCTTGAACTAGCTGAATCATTGTGAACGTTACACCTAGACTGGAAACGCAAAGAAGAAAGGTTCGACCGATTTCCCTATTCCTTCTTCGCAAATGCATCGAGTCGGACGCGAATGTGAAGAGCAACTAGTTAGAGCCCCCCTTCCACAATAATGCAGCCACTCTCCACAAATGCGGAGAAGACCCGATGACAACAACAATAGTTGTGTACCAAGTGAAACCAGCCAAAGATAACCCCTCCCCCCAATAAGAGCTCGAAATGAGTTTGGGAACCAATGAATATGAAAAAATATGCAAACAATATGGAAATGATATTCTAAACTCAATGGAATCAACAAAATTATCAAACAAGATTGTTTTGAGGAAACACTGACCAAGTCAACTCTAAGCTAAATGTCCATCGGGTACAAAAAAAAAAAGATCCCAACTACCTTGGGAATTGAACCAACACTTTTTGTAACACAAAATCAAAATTCCAAAACTAATGGAATCATCAAAATTTGGATCCAATACACCGATCATTGAAAGTCAAGCAAAGTCGATATTTTTGCTCTAAACCAACTCAAAAAAAGGCACAAAAATTTACCAAAAGCTCTCGGAATCAAGCCAAGAGTCCACCTAGACCAAAATTCACATTTTGGATCTAATGGGATTTTCAAAATTCAATTCTGATCACATTTACTATGAATGTTTACTAAGTCCAAATTCCTAAAGTTAAGGCTCTAAAATAGGGAATTGAATATAAAATCCAAATGAACAATGCAAGCATCAAACCACCATTCCTAGCAAGTCATAAATGACTTGGGGCTCCTATGATTCAAGTAAATAGTGCAAACATAAAATTGATTAGAAGAATCGTTACAACATCCACTATTAAAAAGACTTTAGTCCTCAAAAGTTAAAAAAAGGGGAGGAAAGGCATCATAACTCTTAATAGGATGATACAGACTCCATATGACTCGTTTGGTCACCCAAGAGAACTCCCAAAACTAAGGAATACTTCCATGGAACCTTAACTTCCAAAAACTCAAAAATCTTTAGATTCTCAAGCATCTCAAATCAAAATAATCACAAGATATCCCATAAGGCTAAAACCACTACCGAAACTGAACAACTCTTTTATGAAATACCTGAAGCTTAACTAAAGAACAACACCATGGTGTCAATCAGAGAAGAAACTAGAATGAATGCCCATAAAAAATTTGAAAATAAGAGCTAGTCCGTGTGCTTTATCATTCTGATCCTAATCCAAAAAAACACTTAACAAATCTACTATCCTTGACCTAGACCAAAAATACTAAACCATCCAGTAGGAGTTCTGTAAAGCTATTGTACTCCATATTAAAAGGTGCAAATTGATTATTCTTCTGATAAGTATTACCAAAAATAAACTTTACAAAGCTATAACCTGATCCAAAATCCTTCAAAAATCTATTGTCCTCAAGGATGCTAAGCGGTCTAATACCAATTCCTGATATAATAAGAACCAAACCATATAAGATTGAACAATTTATCCCATAGACAACCTGAATCACACACTTTGTATTGAAAGGGAAATGAATCTACAAAACTGAGTAGACTTGATCAATTAATCGACAACAACCCAAAAGTAGTTTGGACAATAATGGCCAACTTTTTATATAAACTAACGTGACATGTTTCCACTAGGTAATTCTATTATGAATCCTTATAGATCTCAATTGTACCCAACATAGATGGAATATTTAGTACAAAGGCCTCCCAAAATATCAGTTGAACCAAATATCCACTCTCAGAACTAAAATACAGCCTCGAATCCTTCAAACATCACTTGAACCGACGACGACCCTATTGGTCTCAACTTCTGGCACCAAATCTCAAATTATATATAAGCACTAATCCTTCCAAGTGTAATACTATAAAACTTGCTCAAACGAGTCAAAATCTAGTTACGTTACCACAAGGGAACAAGATTATAAGATAAAATCCACCTAGACAAACTTTTAGAGATACACAGTGAATAGATTATCATACTATTATAGTTTCTAATTACTCATTTCAACTTGAAAAAAGTCTAAACTGGGATGAAGAAATTAACTAGATCAAACCATCTACAATAACCCATATGGAATAAATCTCAAAATATAATTACGGCAAGTGATCCTCAAAGTACTCTTTAACTGAAACCAAATCTATCACCCTTTGGGTTCCCAAATCTCAAACCAGAATGCAAACTACTAATATCAAATTGTTAGCAACATGAATGGAACCTAAAGCAAGAAAGAATCATCTTGGAACACAGCATAGTGACAGAACTAATCTGAAGGAAAATAGCTTAATGTCCCAAGTCAAGAATCAGTCTAAATAATAAGGAACCCCAATATCAACTTTTTCCAACACCTTAAGTCACAGCCTACTAAACTAGAAATGAATCGCAAGCTAAGATGATCACTGAATCCCTTTCAATGTACACCCAACAAGAAAATTTTATCCCTTTAAATCTCGAATAACATCATTGCCAATCTTGATTCCAAGGTGATCCATCTCCTTTGTGCATTTATACAAACCTAAATCATATGGACAACATTCCTTTCTACAATCAATGCCATAAATCCATCCGACTGCTAAATAAAAGCATCACTCCAAATCATACACACAAATGACATCATGATAAAGAGAGAACCGTAATGAGCTACTGATACTAAATCGTGGAGCATGTAAAACCATGAACGTTATGAGGAAGTAGACCTTACTCAATGAAAATACATCCTGAACCTTATAATGCTGATCATACTTCCATTTTGCCACTCTGATATATCGAAACAAAGTGACTAGAGCTCCCCAAATAAATATCCAACCCACACTCAATCAAAGTCCATAAAGACTAACCCATGCTAACAGTCATACCTCGACATACCATACAATGAACAACCAAATTCCACTAGAATACCATGTATCAAGAAAGTAAATACTAAGATTGACACCATTGATTCACTACTAAAGAATCATCTAATGAGAAGAATACAACACGAAAATCCACAAGGCTATGAAAATAATGATCAAATCCCAATGATGAATCTCAAGACCCCTCATCGCATCAGAAGTTAAAAGACAAGGATAGATGAAAATGTGCCTTGTGCTTGGCTCTAACTCAAAAGCTAAAATTAAAATCCTACTCAGGTGGAAGACTAGGTAGTTCGATCGAGATAACTCATTAATAAATTACCAAATAAGAGAACCATAATAAGGAATAAATCATTGAATTTAAGATCATGGATAAAGCTAGATAAGCCCAACAAACACATGGGACTGACTTCTCTACCCTAAGTAAGAATGGGTTCCAAATGATGCATGGCTACAAGAACCCTTCCACGCTACTAAATATGGGCCAGGCATAGCTAAGGTAATTATCTTGACATAACAATTTGGAGCCACATAATGAAGGGGGTAATGAATCCATGCTTGGAATCATCTCAATTTAAGAAAGTATAGCATAAATAACTCAACCCAAGAATCAAGCTCCTCAAAAGCTACCAGAAAGGATCCAAAATCACAATCCACTATTAAAGTATCAACTATTAGGGAAGAAATATATAAAAGTGCCAATAATGGCTCACTAGCCAAATGTCAACAAAGAGTGAATAAAAAGATACAGAGGAGCACCAAGAATAACAAACAAATAAAGCAAAAGCTAGCCAATCAATAAGCTAAAATCAAACCTGAGATCATAGTGATTGAGGCCTTTGCCTCCACTCTATCTATAATAGTGTAAAACTAACCATGATCACCACCTAACTGACATTGACCCCGACCATCTAACGTACCACACTGAGCACTACCCCTGGTATCCATACTACCCTGGGCACCAACTCTGATCTATGGTGGTGCTTCCCCAAGAGGACTCTAAATTTGATAATTTGATGGCTAAACTAACCCGTGCTAGGGGATATCATTAGCATAATGACTAATAACCCCACATTTAAAACACAACCTACTCTTGTAGAAACCTCTGCGAAATTTCCAACATTCTCATATATGTTGCATGGCCCTGACAACCTTAACTAGCGTGATGAACTCGATGAACCTATAAGGACACCATGGCCTAATACCCCAAAAGAAGTACCCCTCGAAGTCTTCCTAGAATCCCTCCCACAAAAACCATACACTACCTCACTCAAAGTCTATACTACTACCTGAACTAGACTACTAGGCCAAACTCTAAGTCTCAAAATAATACCACTAAAACTATCCTCATGGTAGGATCTTTTATCACTTCCTCCATATGCCCCCTAACATAAGCTCTCCATGAACCTCAAGTGGAAAACAACCTAAGTAAAGGAATGACCCACTTCTACCAAAATCTTTAGTTCCAAATAGAGTGGAAAGATCAAATCAATAACAAAACTATGCACCTATTCATGCTCAAAGGGAAAATTATGAAGGTTCACCCAACTAACTTATGGAATCTAGCCTCATACTCTGGGATGGACATGGAACCCTGCAGCAGGAGTTTGAACTCAATACTAACCTAAGAGATAGTCCACACATAGGGTGATACCACTACGTATGGCACACCCCTTAATAACCTCAAAATCTCAAACAGTACATCCTGAAGAACTAGCATAGCGATAAATGCTGATGGTGTCGAGGCTGATGTAAGCCTATAGTCTTCTACGGTGGCAAGTTTGTTAATTGTTGGTTTGAAATTGATTTTGGTCATATGTAAAACTTTGGAGTCCTAGTTGGCATGATAACTCTAGCATGTCTGTGATCTCGAGGTCGATCCCTAACTCTGCCCCTTTCTAGAACCCTGGAAATTGATATGAAATGCTCACCCTTTCCTAGTGAAGACCTCAAACAGAACATCTGCAGAAGAGTAATTATGAACATATAAGCTTTTAGGAGACCAATAAGAATAAAACACATGATTTAGAGTCAAGAAGAACATCATTTTCATAGGAATATCACTGTAGCCTCCCAAAGATGGGATACAAACATTATCATACCAATCCATAGTACTCTAATAGACAATTTCTCCTATACCAATGATACTATGAACCTAAAATCTAATACTAAATTTTCATGACCCAATTTTTCATGGCAAGAGGGCACCTACAACCCCACCTATAGGAGAACCAATCCTGTAGCATGAAATGGCAAGTAACGAGCCACAACCTAACTAAATCACGTACCAAAGGTATAGAAAAAAGATAACACTAAACACTAAGATAAATAAAAATGATATTAAGATATACATAAATAATGAAACTATGCAAATCACATGAACTGGTATCAATAATATAGGAGCCTCTACTAGAATAGAATGCAAGGTATACAAAGGTTAATAAATAAAATTTATCTCGTATAAAAAAATAAATAGTGTCCAAAATGAGGAGATATAGGTCATTTCAGTTTCTGAGAGCTTACCCTATGTCTCAAAATCCAGAGTAGTACATGAAGAATTAGCGTCCACGGTGATAACTCACACCCAAATTTACACCAGAGATGTTCCAAAAGTGTTGTATAACTACCAAAAGGCCAAAGTAATCAGGTACCCAATAGGCCACATCTGGGTGTATATAAGATTTAAAAGCAATAAATAGCTGATAAAAAAGGAAATCAAATTATAAAGACACAAGGAATATATGAACAAGAAAGGCTAGCTACAGATAAAACAAGTATGAAAAAAAAGAAAGTAAAAGAACAGGGAAGTCCATAATAGTGCATTTCAACTTATCGCCCCTTTTGGTCTTCTCTTACCTGAAGGCAAGCTCGTCATCAGTACCCGGTCAATCCAAGTTTATTCAGCAATTTGTAGTGATGGGATTTCCTGAAGAATCTATTGCAAAAGCAATAGAGCAAAATGGTATTTGAATTTGCGCCATCTTTATACAACTAAAATTTGATTTTGCAGTTGTCATATTTATGTTTGTTGATTTGAGACGCAGGAGAAAATGAAAGCTTGGTGCTAGATTCTCTTTTGACTTTCAAGGTGCGTAATGTCTGCTTCATTGCTTGCAAACTCGTCATTTTGGATTTTCTAACAGAAGGCGACTGTCTGAGAGATTGATGTTCTTGTTTCATGAAGAAATTCTGTCATGTGAACATTTTCTTGTTGACTCTGCTATGTATGGTGCATTTGTTTTTTTATTACTGCATAGCTCTAGTAGCAAGCTTGAATTGTGATTTTTATCTATCTTTGTTGTAATGGCGATGTTCTTCCATCATTTCATTTTTCACTAGTAATGATCCGTTATACTCG
>JBDJHY010253335.1:0-10625 GCA_039654485.1 Withania somnifera
TATCAATATCACTAAATCCATCTCTTCTGACATATCAAACCAAGGTGAGTCAAAGATTAACACACTGAACTGATAGGACTCCATCTTTCCTAGATGGGGTTCAAATAGAAAACTGAAGCAATCGAGATATTTAAGCTTCTGAAAATTACCATAAAACATTAAAATACCTCTCATTGATGACATAATACAGTTGTGAGGAAGAAATAAAGGAAAACCCCACTACTGAATCCATTGGTAATCAAACATATCTTTTAACAACAGAATAAAAACTCCACAATCTTATGTTCTATCAATGATAACTAAATACCTACTAAACAAGGAAATAAAAAGGTAATTCATGCACAGTCTGAAACTTGTTCATTTTGAACTCCAAAAAGGTTAAGATAGAACCAGAGACTAAATAACTATCTATAACAATTAGTTGAAAAGTAAGAGTCAAATTAGAGATACACTTAGTCTCAGACACCAAAAAATACAATGGCAATAATTGAACAACTTTGCGAAGTACCGAAACATCATGATGCTAGTCTACTCATTAATCAAAGCATGACATCAGAAATCCCACTCTAGTAGTGATCTTACACAACCTTCAATATTGATACATGCCTCCATAACTTACCCTTCATGGAAACACCAAATATTCACTTCACATCCCACTACAACATCAAATCTACTAGATCCCAAAGAATTAGGACAACCCAATCACTATCCCTTAACGAGATCATAATACATGATTATTTCACCTGATCCACCACTAAGAAACCACCAATCAAGTAGCCACTCTAATGAAAAAAAATGGAAGACTGTATCATATCAAAACTTGGTATAGAGTATACGAACAAATAGTGAAAAGTAGAACCATAGTCAACCGATAATAAAATAAGTCAGTGACACACTAATGCAATACCAAACACTGAGAGGAATGACTATCACCACTTATGTTTCACAATACCATGAAAATGGAAAACCCAACAAACACGAAAAAAACATAGCGATGCTCGAAGCTAATGCAAAACTCAAATATACCTTCTCATAAGTAGATCATCTATTCATCATATATTACCAAGTCATCCTAAAGGATCGATTTGATCGATCCACCATTATGAATCAACTGTGGTATGTAGATCAATGTAACTAATAGAGAAAACCCAGAAAACATGCATACTTCCAAGGAATATCATAGATATAATCCGACAAGCAAGCTAATCCCCAATTAAAAAATGTTGAAATAAATTAAAATCATGTTTGTAACATCTGTAATGAGTACCTTTACCTCCGATGTTGAAAATAAAGATATCTAACACTATCTCAGTCAAATAAATAGCAAACCTCTCACACACGAAGCAACCCTAAAAAGTCAAGACTTGATAGATGAAATCAACTAATAAAGTAGCCCTTATAATGAGTGATCAAACTACTAGAAAGTAGTGAAGTCCACCTCATTAGTGTTTACCAACCTGATGCATGTTTTATCTAGGAAACCATCCAAAAAAATGCATACATTCTCACTGGGACCTCCATAGTAGGCCTTATACAAGCATTATCAGGAAAACAACACATCCATATTTCTATCTTTCACATTAACTACTAAGATCTTCTTTTGGATTACTCAAAGCATCATATCTATAGCATCCAAAACCAGTCCCTTCTAATCATCTAATCTCTATATATTTTAATTCTCTCAATACTTAATATTTGAATTATCTCAATACATAATATTTAATTTGATATTAAACATATTCATCAAACCGAACACAGTTACTATAGACCACTAACAAAAAAACAAAATACAATGCTAATAAAATTACATAACTTTAGTGATCTCTTACTCATACTTCTCAAAATCATCATTAGTACAAAAATCCTTAGAAAATAAATTATCACTCTCTGTAACTCTGAATTATAACGTCTCTCTATTTTTAAAGAAAAACCTCTTTCTTTTCCAAACCCACTCTCCATATATTAGCAACTGCCTCACCTAAGGCTGATGGCACCAAATTCCAAACCTAATAGTACTTTGTCATCGAGATGAATCTACCAAATAAGAAATAAATCAATACAAACCCTTAAATGCCATGCTTCAACCACTATTCAAATAATCACATACTCATGATAAATCTTAGAGGAAACCCTCAATCACCTCAACATTTTTATTCCATAAGAATATACCCTATATACAACACTAAAAGTCTTTGTAACTCATTCCAATAGTTTGTTGAACCATCTAACATTGTAATGCAAATTATTAAGATGATGAAACCTACATAAATCTTCAACTTTTAACCAAGAATCCATATATGATGTCTTCTTCCTTCACATTTCTCATTTTTTTTTACTAATTATGCAAACCATTTAGGACTTTAAATTCTCAACCCAAACCCACAAAACCATTTCAAACCTTAAAAATCTCCTTTATACAATAATCTCATCTATTTCCTTATCTCATCCACTACTTTTTCCCTTTAAATCCCCTAATTTCCTAACTTTGGCTACACATCCTTCCTATTAGGCTATCAGTTCCTCTTTAGTACAAGGTACTGCACCGACACCTTGACTATAATTCACAAGGCCAATAATAAGTCCCCTCTACATGTGAGAGAATAGAATGGAGTGATTAGATTTAGCTCAGACCAAGGGCACACGATAAGGAATAAAGAAACATAGATTTTTCCTAAAGTTCCATATCCTCTCGAGGATAAGTAATGTACGCATCTTCAGTGATCCACAAGACACTACTAAACTTGGCTTGTATTTAGTAGGACCTATGAACCTAGTGTTATGATACCAACTTTTCATGTCCTAAAATTTAGGCTTGATGGAACCTACCTTCTCAACCTGGTTGGTCACTGATCGTAGGCAGTTTTACCTACCGGAAAACCACTTAACTCTTATTAATTAACTTTGCTTCGAGGATAATTGTATAGTATGTGATGTGTAGTGAATATGTGGAAGTACCTCTAACCAAAATGATTAGCAGCTTTTTCAGGATATTATGAAAAAATGGAAGAAAACTAGTGAAGAAAAGACAAGTCAAGCAGTGAAGAAGAAATTCCAGGGAAAATGCACTGATCACGATAGTGATCACTATCATGACCCGATTTTATGTACAACGGTTGGGCCTATTTTTAATTGGGCTTATTAAGGGTAATTAAGTCCTTTCACCAACACAGGCAGAAACCCTTAAGAGGCACTTTTAGAGGTATAATAAGAAAGGAGGAGATATAGAACATAAGGATTGACAGGGAAAAAATAAGGAGGCTATCACAAGGGAAGAGAAGAAACCCTAGAAAGAAAACATCATTATTTCACCAAGGGTGAAGACTATTCGTACAATTTACTAATGATATTTATTTAATATGAACTCTGTATTTATTATGTATTGTATGGGATAAAACCCTTAATTCTAGGGCTTGTGATTCACACACCATGCATGGATTATAATTAATGTAATATTGTTTATTCCAAATTAATTGATTGTTCTTCTATTTTAATATAATTACGTTTCTAATTGCTGGCCATTTTTAGAAGTATTCTTATGCTTGCTATGTTATTGAATCCGATAACCGTGTGAGTGAACTGGAATAGAAGGAGTGTGTTTATGTTTCTAACCTTAATCCGAGAGTAGTAATATAACTAGCTAACTAAGACATAATCGCGTACTTAGTTGCTTCGCTTGAGTAATTTAGGGAAGATAGCGTAATGCTGTTATGATAAGAAAACAACACTCTAATCCAGCGTAGTTGTTACTTGATTAATTAGGTGATTAATGGACGAATAATCCTTAGTCATATTATTAACCCCTAACTCAATAAAAAACGGACAAATATCTTTACTTAATGAAAGTTCCTACGTGTGTGTGTGAGTAATGCCATAACCCTAGAATCGTTCTAAATCTTGAATTTCCCTATTTGTGTTTTACATCATTATTTCTAGCTTAGATTGCACTTTAGTTATACCTAAATTAATATACTATTCTGAATTAGTAATTTGTACTTTTGATCTAAATCTCTACCTAGATTTTTCAAGTGAACTAATTGAATATATAAGTCCTTGAGGGTTCGATAATCCGGCTCGTAAGAGCCACGATATTACTTGTATGATTACGTACACTTGTGTGTGCATTTGGAAACAATAATGACCAGTCGAGTAACTGCACCAGTACCTCTATTAGCCTAAAATCACAATATTGGAGCTAAAATGACTTTGAGAATTTAATTACAAACTCTTCTTGAATGAAAATTGACTTTTGTCAATGAGAACTTATTTTAGGCACTAAAATAGGCAATTTGAGATATTTCTCAATCAAGCCACCAAGGATCTGAACTACCAATCCAAATAAGTCATAAATGAGTTGGGCCAACTATTGAAACACTCTAGAATGAAAAATGTCACGTACTTATTATAAATTACCATGAGGGCCATTACAATCTTTGAGAGGCCTTCATGGCCCAATACTTTTACAGGAGCACAAAAGAGGAATTTCGGGCTCAGTTTGTAGGATTATTCCAGGTTACTATGCTAATTATTAAGCATAAGGCTTAATTTATTGATCTTTCTATACATGCTGGTGAGTTGTTGCCTACCGAGGAGGAGTGGATTTACCACTTTGCTTAAGGTTGAGGTTGGGTTTGCGAGGTCAGGTTGAACAGATATTGGTATTGTAGAGTTTATTCCTAGATATATCTGACCATGCCTACATTATAGAGAATTTAGCTCACCAAGCCCAAAGGGGCAGCGAGAAGAGACAACACCACCAGGGAAGTTATTCGGGGTCTAGGTATGGAGGCAGATATTTTGGTATTGTAGGTCAGGCCAGCTCACAGTACCACTCTTCATTATATACTTCGATATAGGACTAAGCAAATAACCTACTAGGGCCATAATTTTAAGTTCACAAGGCTATATTGAGCACTCAGGCTAGAGACAGGGTGGTGTTTTTAGTGTGGAGTGTAGGGTCATTATGCCACAGACTTCCCCAAGGTTGCCAGAGATTTTCATGTAGAGGGTTTCTCTGATTGTGTGGATAGGGGCCACCTTTCTAGAGATTCCCCTCATGGAGGGCTACTCGTATCATGGCCTTTTATGCCTAACCACTACATGAAGTTCCACCAGCTAGTGGTGCACATCCATCCACTTATGGAGCCATAAGAGAAGGCCAAAGATAGGGGAAACAGGTAAAGGGGCAGCCAAAATTCTGAATAATGCTAAGTCTAAGGGATCAGATGTTGTTGTCACTGGTTTATTACTAATTTATAGGCATTGAGTTTTGATTTTATTCTATCATAGATCAACCTTATCTTGTGTGTCTATTTATTTTTCCTCTTTATTGGCTGTTTCTTGTGAGTGGTTATCTATTCCCTTAAGTGTGTCTGCCCCTGTGGGTGCAACCCTAGTAATGGATCAAGTATATAGGTCATGTCTAGTAACTAATACGGGTTATGACACACTGGCCGATTGATTGGGTTATATGTGTTATTTTGGGCATGGATTGGTTATCCCCTTATCATACCATCCTTGATTGCTATGCCAAGACTATGACCTTGTTCATGCCTGGCTAAATCTAGGTATTATGGCACTTTCCCACTAGCAATTCCTCAATTCAGGTTATTTTTTATTTTAAGGACCATACTCTCATTACCCAATGTTGCCATGCTTATTTGGCCCATGGTAAAGATGTTATTACTGATTCTCCCTCCCCTGACTCTATGCCTTTAGTTTGTGAGTTTGTTGATATGTTTCCTACCGATTTACCTGGCCTCCCACTCGAGTGAGTTTTTATTTTTTCCATTAACGGCCAGGAACCAACCCCATTTAGATCGCCCCTTACCATACGACCCTAATAGAGCTTTGGGATTTAGGTATTTAATTATAATATTTTCTTAATGAAGGATTTATCTGTCCTAGTGTGTCACCATTAGGTGCCCCAATGATTTTTTTAAAGAAAAACGATGGGTCACAATGATGTGTATTAATTATAGGTATCTGAACAAGGTGAATTTTAAGAATAAGTATCCCATATCGCATATTGATGACTTATTCGGTCAGCTATAGGGTTCCACAGTGTTATCTTTGATTGATTTGAGATCTGGCTATAATCAGTTAAGGAGTCAATTCAAGGATGTCCTGAAGATAGCCTTTCATAGGAGATATGGGCATTATGAGTTTCTGGTTATGTTGTTTGGGATAACTATTGCCCCTGCAGCCTTTATGGATTTGATAACCCAAGTATCCAAGCCCTATTTAGACTTCTGTATGATCATGTTTATCAATGATATGATTTTTATTCATGGAGTCGACCAGAGCACAAGGAGCACCTGAGGGTAGTGCTCTATACTAAAAGGACTGAACGTCTATAGGCCAAGTTCTCAAAGTCTGAGTCTTGGCTTGAGTCTATTTTTTTTTAGCCATGTGGTATCGAGTGCTGATATTAGTGTTAATTCATCCAAGGTGGTTGCAATGTGTAGTTGTCCTTGTTTTATGATTCTCATAAATATTCATAGTTTTCTTGGGTTAGCTGGATACTATCGCCGATATGTTCAGAGTTTTTCATCCATTACATATCCTTTGACTTGAATGATGTGGAAGGACATTCCCTTCAAGTGGTTATCTGAGTATGATGCTAGATCTCAAATGATAAATGTGTTGTTGAATACCGCCCCAATTTCTTACCTTTCTAATTGGGGGTTATCCATATAAAGTGTATTATGATGCTTTGAGTATTGGGTTGTATTGTGTTTTGATACAGTCAGGTAATGTGATAGTTTATACATCGAGGAAACTGAAGGATCACAAGCATAAGTACCACCCCCATGACTTGGAGTTAGTGGAGGTGGGTTTTCTCTTAAGATCTAGAGGCACTATTTTTATGGTGTACATTGTGAACTTTATATGGATCAAGACATCATGTAGTATATCTGAGTTAGAGGGAGCTTAACCTGAGGCAACAGAGGTGGGTTAAGCTCCTTAAGGACTATGATTTGAGTATCCTTTATCATCCGAGCAAGGCTAATATGGTTGTAGATGCCTTAAGCCGGAAGGCAATGAGTATGGGGAGCTTGGCTTCTATTTCTACTTCTAAGAGACCATTGGCTTGGTGCATTCAGGATTTTGCCAATATGTTGGTTATATTGGATATTTCAACACCAGAGTAGGTTGTTTCCATTGGTAAGGCTAGGTCATCCTTAATTGATCAAATTCGGCAGTGCCAGTACAAGTATCCTTGTCTATTTAATACGAGACAGAAGATTTTGAGGGGTGATTTTACTTTAATCATGATAGATTTGGATGGTGTTTTGCGGGTTCATGGCTGCCTCGCCATTCTAAGAGTTGGTGAGTTGATTCAAACTTTGTCACATAAGGATTATTGCTCAACATACTCTATCCATCTAGGTATCGCAAAGATGTACCATGATTTAAGGCATCATTACTAGTGGAGGTGTATAAGGAGAGCTATAGAGTCCTTCGTCTCTCAATATTTAAACTATTAGGAGGTAAATTTCGAGCACCGGAGGTAGGGCGGTGAGCTTCAGAGACTCCTTATTCCTGAGTGGAAGTGGGAGGGGGTTACTATGATTTCATTAAGGTTATTGTACATCGATTAACCAAGTCAGTTCATTTTCTATAGACACACTCATCGTAGGATGCAGAGAGACTAGCTAAGTTGTATGTTCACAATGTGGTTACAATTTATTAGGTATTCATTTATATTATATCTGATTGAGGCAAGTAGTTTACCTCACAGTTTTGGAGGTTGGTGTAGAGAGATATGGGTATTGAGGTTGCCTTGAGTACAATATTTTACCCTTAGATCGAAGGGTAGTCTAGGAGGACTATTCAGGTACTTCAGGATATGATCCATACCTGTGCTTTTGATTTTTGTTGTAGATGGGATATACATTTGGCTTTATAAGTGTTTTCAAATAATAACGGTTATTATTCTAACATTCAAATGGAGCCTTTTAAGGCCTTGTATTACAGGCATTGCAAACGCCTGTTAGTTGGTTTAGAGGTAAAGAAGTTTCACTCGAAAGTTTGGATTGTCTTTGTGATACTGTGGACAAGATTAGAGTTATTTAGGATAGGCTTCAGACAGCACAGAGAAGGAAAAATTCCTACGTGGATCATCGACTTTGACCCCTATAGTTTGGTATAGGTGATATGGACTTCCTCGAGGTGTATCCCATGAAAGGCATTATAAGGTTTTGTAGGTAGGTTAAGATTATCTACAAGTTTATTGGGCCCTATCAGAAAATGCATAGGGTTAGAGATATGTCTTACAAACTTTCTTTACCTCCAGAGTTAACTATTTTTCATCCCATATTTCATATATCTATGCTTCTCTTGTATGTGCCTGACCCATCCCATGTTCTTTGCCAAGAGTCTATACATATAGATTATAGGTTGTATTATGTTGAGGATCAATAGGAAATTATAGAAAGGGATATGAGGAAACTCAGATACAAATATATTTTGGTAGTGAAAGTTCATTGGGAATATTGACTATTCCAGAAGGCGACCGGGGTGACAGAGCATGAATACGAGCCTAGTATCCACATCTACTTGATTTTTTAGGTACTACTCTTTACATGACATTAGAGGATGAAAGTCATGTTTAGTGGTTGATGTTAAAATGACCCCCATGGGCATTTACATTCCTTTCAGCTTATTCATTGTCTAGAGCTTTCTTTTAGCTACTTCAAGGTATTTATGACTTAATGGGACTATTAGTTTAGTTCCCTAGAAGTTATATAGCATTGTTATCTCAGTTTTCCTATTTCAAAGGCTTAACCTTGTAGTTGAACTTGAAAGTGAACTCTTAGTAAACACACTTGTAATAAAATTCTAATAGTTTTGTTAGCTCCAAAATGCCGACTTTTTTCTAGTTTGACCTTCAGTTCATGTCACGAGGTTTTCATTTTGAGTTTGAGCTATTTTTTTTAAATTTAGTTTGATCAAAGTGAAATTTTGATCTAGTGATGGATTTTGGTGATCGAAGCATCAAATCAAAATTTTGATACTTCCATCAGCTCTAGAACGATGATTTTGGGCTAGTCAAGCCATTGTATGCTTCCAAGGGTGTTTGGGCTCTTTTTAAGGTACTTGATAAAAGTTAGAAAGTTGGACTTTTTAATAAGTTTGGTTTGGGGGTTCTTTTTCTTAGAACTAACTCCATTGGTTAATTCACCAATTCTTTTGATTTCAGAATACTCTTTAAATGCAAGATGAATATTTTGTTTTATAATGTTGGAATTAGTTTCAGTTCTGAGACTTAATTGGAAAATTCAGTTGTTGCAAAAAAATCTACAGATATAGGTGTTAAGTGTGATCCCTCTCTTGTGACGAGATCTCAAAAATTCTCTCTTTTCCTCTCTTCAAACAATTTGACTTGCTGTGGTGCAATCATTATATGTTTCCTTCTCTACCATTTGCACAATGTGATTGGGGTTTTTCGGTCACGTAGGGCTAGGATTTCTATGACTTAGCGCGGTCGTGCTAGTTTGGTACAGGGGCGTTAGGGTGATTGCACAGGGTTGACGCGATCACACTTAAGACTGACAAGGTAATAACGGCTAGTCCTTGAAATTTTATCCATCTCCATCCATTCAAAAACATGATTCTTGGTTCCAAATTCACAATTTTTTTACTCTAAGCTTACATATTGGGTGTCGGGACGATGTGGCCGATCTCTAACCGTCCTTATTTTATGTAAGGTCCATATTTGTTTTCTTCCCTAAACCTTTATATGGAAGTTTCAATGGTGATTTTATTTTTCTTTAGTGATTTGAAATGCATCTGATGTTTCCAGCAGGGGATATTATTGGTTAATCTTGGGTGTGATATTGTGAACATTGCCCTTTATTTTTACAGGAGTGTTGCATGCTTAATTTCCTGTTGGAGCTCTTGAAATATTTTCTTACTTGTGCAAAACGTTCTTGGCCAATTGAAGATTTTTTGGTGGTCTAATGGAGCGTAATTTTTAACCACAAAGACCTTGAACCGAGGCCTTCATTACTAGGTCTTTATTTCCAGACCGCGAGGCCCAAGGGCCCTTTTAGGCCTATTTCTGATACTGATTTCCCTTGGAAATATGGGTGTCATTATTCATTTTTTGACCCCTAGGTAGGTAGTTTGATATTTTTTGAGAGGATTCAGGATTTTTCGGTTCTTCAGGCCAATGTTCCATTCTTTTCAAAGATTTTTGTTGACTCCCAGGTAGGCTAGGCTTACTTTACTTTAGAATGATCTATTATATAAAACATGGGTGGTGTGGCTAGTTGTTTTGGATGGTTATTAGGTTGGAATCCCTACTTTATTTATTTTGACCTATTTACCTTTTTTCGAGGGTCCAATGGAGGGCCATAAAAGGTGTCGAATTATGTATGGATGTCCCAGACTTGCCGTAGAAGGCTTTAGACCCTAGAGGTTGTGTTGGGATATGATAAGACTGGGTGAGTCTGATGCGATCTTAGAGTGGTGACCTCTAGAGGATCTAGAGTGCTACATATTTCTTTATTATGGTTGTGCTACATTCATGCATTTTAGATATTGTTCTCTGGTAGGATAAGCATTGGCGCGACTTAGGGATATGGTAATGGGAGCATATCGTGTTTAATAAAAAATTGAAG
>JBDJHY010253356.1:0-10625 GCA_039654485.1 Withania somnifera
AAGTTGACGCTAGAATAGAACACACAGAAATCACACATGTCATAATAACATTAGATGCCTCAGCCTCAGGTCGAGTAGGAATAGCATAAAGTTTGCAATCACTGCCGTGTCTACCACCACCACAACCACCGGCCCTACCATACTAGCCGCCACCTCTCTGACCACCATGTGCTCCACCTCTAGCTGGCGAAGGCACTGCCCTCACTGGATGTATGGCTATTGGAGCAGGTCGAATAGCTCTTTTTTAAGGGTAGACTCTAGCATAATGGCCTACAAAGCCATACTCAAAACATAGCCCAGATGGCTAACCCTGTCGGGCTCCTCTACTAGAACCTGTATGTACATTCTGCTGTGATGAACTAGCCCCTTTGTAAGGTTATACTGGATATGGTACCTATTATGATGCTTGCACTGGTCTTCTAGCCTAGCCCCGTGGCTAATAAAACTAACCGCAATCCCCTGAACGACACCCACTATAACTTCCCCGATGTCGTTGCCTCTTCTCGTTATGCTGACACAGCTCATGATAGAGGGCTTCCATAGAGCTAGCATGATCCACTGCTTCCTAGAATGGATGACCATCAGAAACCAATATGGCAACCACCTCGCGGAGCCTATCTCTTAGCTCATGAGCAAATCTACGGACTCTCTCTGCCTATGTAGGAATAAAGTCTACCCCATATACCAATAACTGATGGAATTTGGCCTCATAATCGGCCACAGACATAGCTCCATACTCTAACTTCTGAAACTCCTCTCTCAGGCACTCTCTCTCAGCCTTGGAAACAAACTTCCTCATAAAGACTTCATAAAACTCAACCCAAGTCAGCGGTAATGAACCTGCAAGTCTGCATACCAAGAATGCCCACCACCATTGCTTCGCCACACCATGCATCTGATAAGTGGTAAAGGATACTCCATGGGTTTTCAAAACCCCCATGTTGGTCAACCTCTCCTTGTATTCTACCATAAATTCATATGCATCCTCCCCTGGTGCTCCAGTAAATATGGGGGATCCAACCTCAAAAATCGAGTCAGGAGCTTCTGCTCCATGTATGACATAACTGAATTTTGCTCTACAGCAGAAGCAACAATAGTCACTGGCAAAACCTAAACCTGGGCAAAAATAACTTCGGTACAACTGGCAGCGCTGCCTGAACTGTAGGTTGTGCTAACGGGACTGCTGGTGTGTTCCATCTTTCGAAGGGCCTCCCAAAGCACTAAGCAATTGCCATAATACACTGTGAATATATGGAAATGATGTTGCCTGTGCAGTAGCTGGTACGGCAATAGGTGCTGCAAGAACTGGTGGGACTTCTATAGTAGTGGCTGGAATAGGCACTCCAGCTGGTGCCTCCATAGTCTGGTTAGCTATGGTTGACGTGTACGTGCCATCTGCAAAAGAGTGAGAATTATGAATGAGAATTTCAAGAAACTTCAAAAAATATACGCAAGATACAAGATTTAAAAGAAGGAGTAATTTTCCTAGATGTAACTATACCCTTAGGAAGATAAGCCACAGACGTCTCCGTGTCGATCCGTAGGACTCTACTAGTCATTGGTTCTGTGCACTATCATCGATAAACCTAGGATTTGATACCAAATTATCATTACCTAATTTCTATGATCATGATGGCACCTACTATACCACCAGTAGGAGAACCAAACCCAGTAGTCTGTAGCTGAAGCGGAGGACTACTACATTAAATGCAAAATAATAACAACAAATACGGAAGACAGAAAGGTTTATGGAATTAAATAAGAAAGAATGTCTACCCAAAATCCGGGATCAATGTCAACGAACCACTAAGTAGAATCATAAAACTTAAGGAAATACAGTATACAAACGTCTCCAAAATTCGATGGAGATAAATAAAATATAAATCTAAAGAGAAGCAGGATCAAGCTGGACGCCGAGCTCACCCTAAATCTCTGATTTGGCGAAGAATCCTAATGAACAGTGATCTATGTACCATGAACGAAAACCTGTACTCGAATCTACACAAGGGCAAGTGTAGTATGAGTACAAGTCGCCAAAGCAACCCGTACTCAGTAGGCTTCGAGGGCCCACTGAGCGCATAATAGTAAAAAGTGCAGTAAATAACAGAATACAAGAATATAGGATATAGAGGCAAATAGGACAATATAGGAAAACTAGCAACTCAAGTATCAACAATTGTCACATAGACAGCTAGTGATAGCTAATCACACAATAGGATAGCAGGTAATAGAAGAGAACGTACCCGGCATCCTCGTAACAATATATGTGAATTTAATTGAATAAATAATAGGAATCAAGGAAGATAAGGAATATAGCATGGTCGGTATACAGGTAACCTCAAGTAGAAGAATTACTAGAAAAACAGAAGTAATAAGCACTAATTCCCACACAACAAGGAGCAGCAAATATACAATAATAACATATAAGCAGTAACATGAATAATAATGTAAAGAACATAAATGCTGACAAGTCCCTCATAAGAGGCGCAATGCACACACAATAATACTCACCCATAGGCCCCCCAATCCGACCTATGAGCATACTGAAGAAAAACAAGTGCAGAAAAGTAACAAACACATGATCATCATATAACCTCGCATCCCACTTGTAGAACCATATTAAATAATAATCGGAACATAGTGCCTCGCAATGGTATTATTCCACTGGCATATAATGCCTTATATCAATCATACTGTCAAGAACAACTCGATAAATCAAGGCTTACAAGCCTGTATATCATATCATATCTGCAATATCCGATAGTTGTACTCGACAAATCAAGGTGTTCAACACCGAAGTATATCTTTTTGGTAGTATCATCTATAGTTATCAATAATCATTATCATCATGTCTTTACAATCGCTAGTACCATGTGTGTCAAAAAGTTATACTAACTGCCGTACGATGACGGTCTCAAGTCCCAACGCTGTACTTACTGCCAAACAGAGTAGGTCTCAAGTCCCAACATTTATTAGTAAAAATAGATATATAGGTAAGTCTCGGTGCCAGGAGGTGAAGCCTAGACTAAAATAAGTAAAAATAATGTTACCGGGTGCTTGATACCATGTTGAGACTAAACCAGTAAAGGACAATTACTTATATTATTATTATTGCATTCTCATTTAATCTTTATGCTACCATGAAATACTATCATCAAATCATCCGCCATGGATCTTTATCATCCCTTTATCCGCTAGCCATCAAGGCTCATGATCAAAGGGTGATACTACCCAACCACAATGCACTATCATCGGAGCCTTAGGCTCAGTCACTCCGTGTCATGAATGCACTGGATATCAACAACACATAAGTATATCAACATGTACATAATCAAGAGATATCCACATCCTATGACCTGTACAAGTATCTATAATCAAATATTTAGTCTCGGCCTCTTACCCATCGGGTGCCCACATATCACTATTAACATAAAATGAACGAAAGAACAGTACTGGGGTGATTACAACCTAGCTACCCAACCTAAGGACACTATTTATTACAATTATCAAAGCTATAAATCCATAGAGAACCCCACAAAGCCTACCTATCGTCAGACAACAAATCTTTGCAATATTACGAATTGTTCTTCGACTGATACCAAACGTGCTCCAAATGATCTGAAACTTGCGCTAGTGAATTCTATATGTTAATACGATTCTAACGGTGTAATTTATACTAAATTTTGGACTGGGTCAAAAATCAGGCCTAAAATGGGCTTTCGCCCGCACCTCAAAACTAAAAATAAATTTCATTACAGGGTTCCCAACGTTACCAGGAACCCGTGCTCTAAAATTGTGCACAATTTGAGCGCTAGAAGGGATTCAAAACAGCCCGGGAATATTTGACCCTAAAGGGGTCAAAGGTTTAATCTTTATGGATTTAATGTTGAAATTTTAGCTTAAAAATAATTGTAATATCAAAATATATTCAATTGACGAAGAATTACTCAAAAATTTAGAGATTATGGAAGGATTCTATTAACTTCAACTTATAGTTCCATTAATGGTGGAAACTAAGGATTTCAACAATTTAAAATGGAGAAGAAGACTTACCGATAGCAGAAAACGACGTAAGAAATTGGGAAAAGGGTTGAAAAATAAACTAAAAAATCAATTTTCTGCTCTTTATAACTGGCAGCGCCATGGCACAATCGCGATAAATTTTTTTATTTAATTTTTTTAATTAATCGCAATCGCTACAGTAGGACGATCGCGCCTATTACAGATTTTGCAACCGCAGAATTTTCAAACAGATGTGCGAAATTGAAATCGAGCCCAAATTTGACAAACCTTATATGTTTTTTGAGTGGAAAACATATTTTGGACTCAAAGAAATCAACAAAAATGACATAAGAGGTCGTTTGAGTGATATAAAGCCCCTACCAAGGTTAGAAAATTTCCAACTTTCCATAAAACAACTCGAAAATGCAATGACAAGTCCGAAAATTATACAAACACCTCACCTAGCCTAAAATCATCATTTCGGAGTTGCTGGAAGCGTCAAAATTTTGATCCGACACTCCAAACATTAAATTACCACTCAAGCTCCACTTTAGGCTATAAACTTAACTAAATTCCAGAATTTCGCATAACTTGCAAACGACACCTCCAAAACACAAACTTAAGGTCAATCTTTACTTTGGTATTCCGGAGCTAACGGAACTGCCGAAATTAAACTCCGAGATCGTCTTGAAGGAAATTTGACTTTGGTAAATGAGTACTTAGTTTTAGGCTCTAAAATGGGGAATTTGAGATATTTCTCGATTGAATCACTGGGGATCCAAATTTTCGGTCCCAGAAACTCATAAATAACTTGGGCAACTATCAAAAACACTCTAGAATGTAAAATATCGCGTATTTATCATAAATTACCATGAGGGTCATTACAAAAAATCCAAAGGTGCCCCATCCCACTAATTGATACATCCAGCATAAAAAAACTCTCCATGAATTCCCCCTTTAGCCCAACAAGCACAAACATGTAAGAATAAATGCATGGAGGTATTGTAAAGTAAATCTGAACTGTACTATATCATAATGGGAAACCCCTCCCCAAAAGTCCAAATACTGAGGGACGCTGCCCCAAAAGTGTCAACCTCGGGGTTTGCACCTCGGAGGACTGCATCTCAAACTGGAGTGTAGTGAGAATCCCCCATTAGTACCTATAATTGTGACATACCGGGGGACTCTGCCCCACAAGTGCCAATACTAGGGGACTCTACCCCAAAAGTGCCAATACCAAGGGACTCCGCCCCAAAGGTCCAATACATAGGCACGCCGCCCCAAAAATACAAATCTTAGTACCCACATATACCTCTTTCATGATAGTTGAAAACTCCTTTTTCCCTTTGTATCAAAAAATAGCACCATCCACGAAGTGGTCGTTACATACATATAAGTACAAGAAAAATCTCTGGTCCATTAATTATTAAGCCGAGAAAACTTTCGATTTTAATTAATTATCTTGCAAATAAAACCCTAACACATCCCCGAGACACGCTCGTGCTCAATCACCTAATCTATGATGTATAATGCATGACGCGGTTCAAGTAAAGCAAATAAGAAATGCACTCAGACTCTAGAAAGGCCAAAATCCTCCAGCTAAGCATATAACTCACCCTAGTAAATACAAAATATCCCCGCACCATTAATACATCCACATGGTCAATCCCAGAAGACTGGCATGCTTAACGTAGCCTATATCTAACAACAAGCCCCCACACAGGCCGAGAGGTAAACAAGCGTAAATAAATAAAAGAAAGGTCTAGATAACTACTAATCCAACCTATCCACTGGCTGTAACAAACTAGAATTCAACAAGAACCCATTCTAAAGTAAAGGAAAAACCTAGACTACCTAGATGCCGATGAAAAGAACCCACAAGTCACGCATGCAGCCCGAGAAGCTCCAAAATCTCCCAATATGGCTCAAAACTAGCAAATTAAGGATACATGGGTCAAAATAGGAAGAACAATAGCCATATTGCATCAAATAACTTAGGCCGCAGTCGAGACTAAAAAGGGTCCCATGGGGCTCATTGTCAGAAAAATATACCAAGGGTACCATTACATAGAGCACAACACGGAGAGCGCGTGGTACGAAAATAAGGCCATAATGACAACGAATCTAGGAGAAATTAGGTTATAAATTAAGGAAATTAAACTCTTTACAATAAAGCTAAAAGAGATGAAAAGAATGAGAAATACCTAGGAAAAACTTGCACCAAGAGCTCACACTACCTCCTACGCAAATTCCCACAACTTTTCCCAACTAAAAACACCTTAAAATAGCCCCCACCCACCCAGTCAAGGTTCAGCTATTGTGGTTTTTAATGGGAAACATGGTTTGAAATGAAGGGGATGGCCTCTTTAAATCTATTGCATGGCCACAGGTGCAAACCTCGCAATAGAGAGTTATTGGTCACAAGTGCGAAAACAGGTCACAGGAGCAAACTTTGCTAGTGAGAAGAAATAGTTGTAGGGAAAAATTATACAGGTGCGAAGAAATGGTTGCAGAGCGAACTTTGCAGGTGTGACCAAAGCATTGCTGGGGCTATTTGTGTTGTGTCCAATGCATATGCAAGTGTACTCAATCGTACAAGTAATATAGTGGCGCTTTCAAGATTGATTTCGAACACTCGGTGACTTGATATTTTATTAGTGTATAGATGAATCTTGTAAGCAACTCAATTTTTATGAAATTGTGTCTAATAAGATAATAGATTTGGCTTTATACTATTCTAAGTTATTACTATGAGAAATGAAATGATACTTGGAAAGAAATAGCAAGTGTTAACAATAGAGACAACCATTCCAAGGTTATGGCATTACACACATTCATGCATGATCTTATTTTCCCATAGACATAATTTACTTCTCTAATTTTTTATTTAGGGGATAAAATTTTTTATTTGGGATTTATATTCCTCTAATCAACTATCTATACAAATCCCACAACTACTTTGATTAACTAGTGCTTAGTATAGATGCATTGTAGATGTCTTCCCTATTTAACCAGGTGAGTCAACTAAGTACAAGATATCGTCTTAGTTTCAAATCATATTCAATTATCTAATTTTTAGCATCAATGGATATGATCTCACTCCTTATGCACTTGTTCCACTCTTAGATTCCTAGATTATTTTCACTTTCAGAGTTGTAGATATATTCTAATGGTGGCCAATTATTAAAATAGATTAAAAAAGTAGTGTATGAACAATCATTATGAGAAGTATTAGACTTGTTTATGTTAAGCCAATATAAAGAATCATGTGTTTAGCCAAAACCCCGGAACAAGGGTTTTAGCCACTAAAACTCTTACTCAATGTACAAAATTACCTTCTTTAACATAATAATACAAGAATTGAGGAATAAAATGTAAACTTAGGTTGTGTTGTGTCTTCTCCACTTGCTCTATTCTCTCCCAAGTGCTGCACGCCCCAAAAAACACCTCATAAAAATTTATATAATTTCCCCATAAAATAACCCTTTTGCCCCCAACTTAACCTATAAGTAAGCATTATTTACTACAAAGCAAATAGGGGATCACAATGTGATCCCAATTTCGATGGCATAGCCATCACGTCGTGAACCCTATCGTGATAGGCACATTTACTGATCTCTACTTATTCAGTCTTCTGTTTCCACTTGGTCTCCATTCCTTAAGGCTCCAAATAACTCCTTATCACGACATAAAATCTAGGTCATGATAGCCTCTACAACCCTCCAATACACAAGCCTAACCCTATAGCCCGAAGCTACGTGCAATGGGCTATAAACTGTCAAAATATCCAATGCAGCAAAGGAAGGCATAAATAATACATAAGAACAGAAACCAGAAGGAAATCATACATAACCCAAATCCTAAAACCTGGTGTCAGTGGCGTATAGAGATATATATAGAATAATCAAAAGATACAAATTACAAGATAACTCTTGTAAAAGATAATGCAATGCAGGACCTGCTGTAAATTGAATTAAGCAATACAGAATCAGGGAAATCACGGTCGACTTGCACGGTAAAGCTCATCGTAATCTCTGCTTTTGCTAAATCTACTTCGTACGATTAAGGCATCTCTGATACCCCTACTGGTATCTGCACCACGAAAAAAGTACATAAGTGCAACATGAGTACCAAACAAGGTACCCAATAGAAATCATCAGCCGATTGGGTTAAAATAAAATGTGAGTAATAAAGGCAAGGAACTAAAATAGGTCAATGGTAGTAAGGAAGCAATAAAAGAAGTAATGAAACTAACAATAAGCAGAGGGACAAGATATCGGACATGCTAGTATAGATATATAGGAACTAAACATATTACACGCAGTCCATAGAGACTAGTATCCGAAACCCAAAATGAAGTAAAGAAACATACCTGTGCTCCAGCTCTGTCAAACCCTACTAATCATGATACCATTTATGCATAAACCATGAATAAAGATCCAATGGAAGAATGTCGTTAAATAAGGAATAGAAAGTAAACACATAAAACCTACCTGGAGTCCCATTCCACCAGTAAGTACAAAAAGCACAGAAAAACCTATCTGGTGCCCCATCCCACCGATAAGCACAAACAGCACAGTAAGACATACCTTGACTCCCCCTTAAGCCCCGTGACCACACACCATACTAAGGAAATACACAGGGGCGGAGGAAAGTAAAGTGGAAAAGGACCATCTGTGCTAGTAATTAGGGGTTCACCCTCATAATATCAATCTCGTACACACACACCCTATCAGTGTTGATAATCAGTAAGTATGGTCCTATTCCACTAGTAAGTACAAAAAGCACAGAGAAACCTACCTGGCGCCGCATCCGCAAGTAAGCATAAATAGCACAGCAAAATATACTATGACTCCCCCCTTAAGTACGGTGAGCACATACCATACAGAGGAAATACATAGGGACACAGGAGAGTATAGTGGAAAAGGACCATTAGTGCCAGTAATTAGGGCCTTCCCTCATAATATCAATCTTGGATTCACACACCCTATTAGTGTCAATAATAAACCTTGGGCACACACCCCCTGTCAGTGCCAGTTATTAGGGCCTCGCCCTCACACAACCAATGCCAAATCTCGGGGCCTCGCCCCTATTAGTACCAAGTCTCCATCCCAAATAGTAAATATAAAAAAGTCTCAATAGAGCAGCAATAATAAGGCGAATAACAATGGAAACAGAAAGTAAACAGAGTCTAGGATCAGCCAAAGGCCACCAGCTAACAGCTCATCTCACCACACTCATTTCGTAATAACAAAAATTATTCCCAAGGTCTGTGGCCACTACACGGTGGGGCCAGAACTCAGGCATACAACCCTTCACCCTTTATGCCCTCTCACTGGCCCCCGAAATCTAGCAAGAATATCAACAGAAGTACATCAATCAACCTAAATAACCCATCCCACACTACTAGCTATATCACAAGCATAAAGATAGTAACCAGTCTACAATACACAAAAATAAACCTATCCTACATGGATACCAGCGAAAATCCCCAAAGTGAGTGCACTGTGAACTCGAAGCTTAAACAAAGTCGATATCACCCAAAACTTTACAAATTATAATCCATTGATCAAAATATGTAGAAAAAACCAATATTATAATTAGAAACCCAGGTCGAAAAATGGGCCCTGTAGCTTAGAATATTAAACTAAATATACTAGCGCGTAGCCTCAGCTTGGGGACTCGTGATCCAAATTTGATCTTAAGGAGATAACGTATCGAAGGGTAAAACAAGGTTTAAAGAAACTGTAGGGAGAAGCCCTAATTATAGACTATAGGGACTCGCCAAGGCGCCCCTTTGGCAGCAGGTGTGACATCGCCGGCTAGGCTGCATAGACTATAGTAATATAAATAGTAAAACTACCCGAATCTTTTTTCTTCTTGGGTAATCTATTCTGAATGCATGATGTGCACTCCTGAGTGAGAGCTATTGTGTTATGCTCAATGAAGCAATCTTTGTTAGCCATGATTTCCTTCACATACATAGCATATCTGTAATTCCCTACAAGACATCAATCAAAGGCAAGTTAATATGAACCTGCCCCACCAATTCCATAAACCTTTGGAGTCCCTCTTCTTTTTTCTATTTTTCAGTCACTGAGGAAATGGTGGTGAAGGTCTCACAACGAATGCTGCTTCCCCAGATTTGGTCTCTTTTTCCTTGCCATTGTCTATGTTATCATTAGTGATTTCTGATTCTTTGCTTGATTAACCTGTCTTGTGAGGCACTAACTCCTTCAACTGCAACCTACTTTTTGTTATCAGTACTTTTACTTATCTTGGGTTTTGGTCTGTGTTTCTGGGAAGACCCCTTTGGGGCCTTGTATTTTGTGACACAGCCATCTGTCCCATATGCCTCTCCATTTGTTGTGTCACCAATTGTTGAAATTTCATGTCTACCTCCAGCCTAGCTAGCCTCTCAATCATGTGTTTTCCTTTCCAACAATGTTTTAAGCATCCACTACAAGAAAAATAGCCTTTAGTGACAAACAATTCTAGTCACTAAAAGTCAATTTTTTGTCACTATATGGCTTTAGTGACCAAAACAATTTGGTCACCCGTTGGTCACTAATGCTCGGTCACTAAAGGTACTTAGTGACCAATTTAATAATGCGGTCACTAAA
>JBDJHY010253367.1:0-10625 GCA_039654485.1 Withania somnifera
CTAAACTCACTTAATGGCTTCCTTGAAGCTAAAGCTACTAGGGATATCTTTGACATCACTTGAATCAATAACTCTATGCTTTCATTATACGAACACTTAACATCTTAGGTTACGAAGGAACTGGAAATAAACTATCTTCCATCTTAGCTTTTACTCAACTCCTTTGACTAGTATATGACATCTCATGAATGGGAGTATCATCTGTTCATAGCTCGACACTAAGACTGCTTATAGAAGGGCCATAAACTTAATTGGTTCTTCATCTTACCATTTCCACCTTAGGTCAAACACATTCTAAGTCTGGGAACTCCCTATCTAAATTGAGCTACAACCAACCACTCTACAAAGCCAGGCACTCAAAATACATCTAAATTCCACACTTTCTCTTTAAGAACTACAATTATTTACAGTTAGATTCTTTCTAGGACTTCTATTTGAAACAACTCTTCATTTAAGTCTATCATAAAAGGCCAACACTCTTTCTAACTTACTAACAACACTCATTTAATCCTTGACCCACCCTCATATTGCAATACCTCATACTAGGATAATCACCTAGGGTTCATCTTACCATTCAACACTAAACACGGGTAACACATAAATTCTCATCACTACTCAGACTTACAAATACAAATTCACAAGCTTAGGTAAAAATAGCCCTGTGAGAATCAACAATGACATAGTAAATCTCAACCATCCACTCAATCAAGTTCAATCCTATTGAAAACCTTACCATACTTAATCAAATCATAATCTAAGTCTTCCTATCCATAAACCTTTCATCCTAATACTTCTATACAATCCACACAAAGTTATTACTCCTTGCCATCTCTTAAGGACACACCATGCACTACTTCTGAATAATCACATGACATCTGACTAAACCCTATAATCAACAAATATGCCCCATTCTGAATTTTATACTTTTGGCTTCACAATTTTTTCTCTTGGATCACTCTACCACAACATGCTACGCCAGTTACATCTCTATCTCTTCAAATTCATAAGCCTCTCCTATATATCATGCCTAGCACTACCCTACTCTCTACCTATAATATGTACCATCAAAACTATTTTAATGACCCTCATGGTCATTTATGATAAATACATAATATTTTTCATTCTAGAGTATTTCGGTAGTTGCCTCAAGTCAATTATGACTTGATGGGACCAGTAGTTCAGATCCCTGGAGACTCGATTGAGAAATATCTCAAATTGCCTATTTTAGAGCCTAAAAATAACTGCTCATTGACCAAAGTCAATTTTCTTTCAAGAAAATCTTAAAATTAAATTCTGACAGTTCCGTTAGCTCTGGAATACCAAACAAAGTCCAGATTGACCTTAAGTTTGTGTTTTGGAGTTTTCGTTTGCAATTTATGCCAAATTTGTGGATTTTAGTTAAGTTTATGGCCTAAAGTGGAACTTGGGTGGTAATTTGGTGTTCAAAGTGTCAGATCAAAATTCTGAAAATTCCAACAGCTCCAGAATAGGGATTTTAGGCTAGTAGAGGTGTTGGTTCAGTTTCTGGACTTGTATTTGCATTTTCGAGGTATTGGTGGATGAATTCTTAAAAACTTAGCTTAAATGTTAACCTGGTCAACATTTACTCAAAACGACATCGGATTCTAATTTTGTCTATGTTGTTGAGTTTGAAATGTCTTTTTGAGTGTGCGTGCATAGTTTGTTTGTGTAATTCATACTCCAAATGCATTTCGAGTGGTGATTCGGAGAACCTTCTTCTCCTTAACTGTGTTGTCAAAACCTACAACTGGTGCAGGTGATGTTACTCATTGCGATCACGTGGGGCCACTGGCTATCACGATAACCAAAATACCTGGAAAAATATAAATCCCTGCACTACCCCAATATTTTATTCTAACAGAAACCTTGAAACTTCTTTAATTTCAGGGCAAAAACCACTCCCAAACATCATTCCAAGGCTAAGGATAATCCCTATATCATTGTTCTTCGATTCCTTTGCATTTTGGATAAGTCTTCTTCGCTTTTCATTCTTAGTTCTCTTGATTTCCTCCATTAATAAACCCTAATTGATGAGATTGATAAAATCATGTAATAATCCATATATTCCTACGTAATTCTTTATTCCCTAGGTATATTCTACGTCTAGTATCATTAATATATTGAATTTCCAATATTTAATTCCTCAAAATTTCATCTTTACCCACGTTAAGGTCTAATTTATCTTGGCTATTTTGAAAGCCTTCCCATAATAGAATTGTGCTCAATTTTAGATCACAGGTTCCTAATGAAATTGGGAACCCCATGGTGAAGTTTATTTTAGTTCCATCGAGCGGACCCCATAAGCCTAGTACAGAATTTAGTATAAATCATACTGTTAGAATCGTATTAAAATATAGAATACTTTGACGTAAGTGTTAGATCATTCAGAGATCGTTTGACGTCGGTTAGAGTAAGATTCATAAATTTGCAACGGTTTATCATCAAACAACAGGTAGGCTCTGTGGGGCTGTCTCTGGGCTTATAGCTTTAATAGTTGTACTAAATAGCACTCGTAGGTTGGGTATTTGGGTGGATATGGTGATTATGTACCATTCTTTCGTCCCTTCCATATTGATATTTCTATTTTGGAATCCAATTGTTACGGTGCCTTGATTAGAAGTTGGCTAGATATTTGTGTAGGGCATAGGAAATTGTTATTATATGATCACCTATCTGTATATGTACTGTTGATATGTTGTGCATTCATGACATGAGAGGTTGTGCCTATGGCTCAGATAAGAGTGCATTGGGGCTGGGTCAGTATGACCACTTAATTATTGAGCCGCAAAGGCTAGAGACTGGTTAGAGTAATAATGATGAATAATAATATAGGTTGATAAATTAGAAAATTTAATAATAATATAAGTAAATAGCTTTTAACTATTTTAGACTCAACATCATATCAAGCTCCCGGTAATATAATTTTCATTTGTTTCAGTCCACGTTTTACGTCCTGCACCGGGTAATAGCATTTGATTAATAAATGTATGGACTTGAGACCGACTCAGTTTGGCAATGAGTACAACCGTTGGGACTTGAGCCCGTCATCGTATGGTAGTGAGTACAAGTTTTTTACACTTATGGCACTACTGGTTATGGAAACTTCATGATTACCGATCCATTGTGAATTTTGGTGATACTATGATATAGGCATTATATGTCTAGAGTTGTCGAGGACGGCTTGATAAGACTATTGATATTCGGCATGGGATGCCAGAATATTGAGACCCTTGAGGTTTTAAGATTTGGGATGTGAGGTTATGATAACATTAGGGATCATATGTGGTGACATACCTCCATGAACCTTGCCTCCAGGGTATGGCTGACACGGAGAGGAGTATAAGACAAAGGAGTGATATACCATGAATAATTAGGTTAGCCTTCCATGGGTTCTGCTTTCTGGGCCTATGGGTATCGGAGGAGGAGCGTACACAGGACTGGTTACTTTATGTGATTGTATTTACTCTCTGCACTTTTTTTTAGTGTACCCTTAGGTCATCATTGGGGGCATATGGATGAGCATGTTGCTGTGTACACTGCACTTTCTTCTTGGGGACTTGTCAGCATTTAGTTTCTTTACTTTATTATTCATATTACTTTTTAGTTGTTATTGTTAGTTAATTGCTACTTCATGATACGTGGGATATTGTACCTTATGCTACTTTCATTCATTCATCCTTTTTACTTAAGGTTACCAGTTTATCGTCCATGTTCGACTCCTGTCTTTTTTTGACTTCTGAGTTATTGTATTGTTATTCACATATATGGTTGTGAGGATTCCCAGGTACATTATTTTCGTTGCCTGATATCCTGTTATGTGATTAGCTAGCGATATATGCCTCTTTGTTACTTAATTCCTATTTGAGTAGCTTGATTCCCTTGTTGTACTATTTATTTCTATAACCCTCCCTTTATTGTATTCCGTTTTTACTGCTTTTATTATTGTTATGTGCCTAGTGGGCCCTCAAAGCCTATAGAGTACGGGTTGGTTCGACAGCTTGTACTCATACTACACTTGCATATGTACAGATCTAAGTATAGGTTCCCAACCGTGGTCACAACCATCTATTCATGTTGTTTACATTTTACTTCAGAGATTCAAGGTGAGCTAGGCGTCCGGCTTTTACGTAGTTCTCTTCGGCTTTGGCATTCATATTTGATCTCCATGTATTTTGAGACACAGTTGTATTAGATATTTTGGATTTCTTTTTTCTGTACTTAGTGGTTCGTTTGACACTAATACCGAGTTTTGGTTATTTATTTGATTCGTTAAACTTCTGCACTTAGTTATCTTCTGATTATTACACTAGTACTTTCTATATTTGATATAGTAGTCCTTCACTTCCGCTATGGACTATGAGGATGGTTCTCCTACTGGTGGAATAGTAGGTGCATCATCATCTGTGAAATTGGGTCATGACAACTATCCTTCTATAGTACTACAACTACTACTACTTCAATTTATACTAACATAACTCACAACCAAATAAGAATTGGGGCCTGGTTATGATCTGACAAAGCTTGGTTTCTAGTCTGATGGGCTAGCTCCTCCGCAAACTGGTGCTCATCTAGGCAACATGATCCAAAATGCATATGGAAAAAATCTATGAATATTTCTTAGAGTTAAGCTCCATATGACACAGTAAGAGATGAATGAGGGGAAACCTTTCTAAACGATAAGTAGCCTCTCAGTTATAAGTGTGGCTAGATTCATACACATTAAAGAGACTCTACCTAACCTTGGCCTTTTGACATCCTTGGACACTTGAATTTAATGCTCTAATACCAAGTTTTTCACACCCTAAATTATCCATGGATGCGACAAGGCATCTATATCCACTAGGTGGAACTGGCTAAATCTTTGGCACATGCACAACTCTATCCATTCAGAATCAGCAAAATCATATCTCAATAATAAATAAAATAGAAAAGAATAGTAAGCTCTCTCAAGAGTCAATACCAATTAATGAAATAAATAAAGAAAATTTCATACTCAAAACTCTTTACATCAATGTGTCTGAAAGCCATTACTAGCTAGATACTCGACTGCTAGAACAAGGTCTTTAGCTACCCTCAAAATAAGAATAGAATAAATACTTAAGTCTCAACTCTAATAAAATAAAAAAAATAAAAAAACCTTCAATAACTTGGGGCTTTGAAATAATGAGGACTCACCACTTTTTCTTCTTTTAGGAATGCAAATCAAGTCAACCTCGAGCGTTCGAATGGCTGAAATGATCTGCATGGCGTAAAACATGTGGCACAGAATATGCATTCAATACATGAAAGGTACTACGTAATAAGAGGTAACAATAACAGGCTTATAACAATTATAATATATAGGGTGTGCAAATCATGAATAATTATTAAATATAACTCTAAACATCAGTAAGCAACAAAATACAAAAATAGACACCTTTACTTTAAGCTTCAAATTTCAAAAGAATAAAATAGACTCGAGTAAATACATCAGACTTGGCAGTTTTCAATCAAGTTAAACTCTGACCCTCAACTTTGATAAGTAATAATATGCAAGAATACCATTTATTTGTAAACTTCAACTGTCTACTATCCGACACAAGCTAACATAAGCTAAGCACTACTACCTTGCTAGCATACTTTATACTTAACACTACAATGCTAAGACACTAACTGACGATGGATGGATGTAGTTAAACATAAATTATTTAAAGAACTCTAAGCCTCATAGAAAATAATGGACTAGTAAATAGAGTAAAACTAATCATTCTTTAATTATGAAAATTGCTAGTCTGACTCTGAGCTATGAATTTCAACATGAAATATTATTCAAAATTGACAATTTATAAATAAAAATTCACCTTTCAAAAATATAAGTAAATAAGTAAAAATCACTTCTCAAGAGTATTATAAAAACTTAGTTAAAAATCTTCAGAAATCATTAGTTTTGACAAGATAAAAGACACTTACATAAAATATTCTTAATCATTTTCTTACTTCAAACTGACATTTTAACATCTTTAAGAGGTTCTATAACTAACATACTATGTGAACGTTGGTATGAAGTATAATATTAACCATGCTGGTAGGTCTCCCTAAACCTTTCCAGGGTAAATGGTGCTAGATGAGCTCCTAATGGATCTACTAAGCAAAATATCAATAGGCACTCATTGGGCTATGCTACACTTCTAAAGATTGGTGATCGCATGTTATAGGATAAGGTCTATTATTATACCCAAATCCTCTCGGAGCTAATACTACTCCCAAAACTAACTGCTACTTATTTGAGCATGTGTTATCTACATAGGGCACATGATCTACTTAACTGACACTGTCGTACTGCTTACTTTATTCTAATGCTTATTGTGTCCGTACCTGTAATTCAAACAACTAAATATCTTTTCAAGTTTTACTGACCCCGGACCATGCTTAAGTTTAGAAAGCCAAAATCATCAATTTATCATTTATGTAAACCTAAAAATGTTAATAAAATAAGTTTCTGACCTTACAATAGACTAAACATGAATCTTGACTGCAACTCATGGTATTACCATAAAACTTATAGATAATGCATATAGACTCCATATAAAGGACTTATAATTCATGAATTTGATCATATTTCACATTATTCAGCAATTTATACAACTTGTACTTCAATTCTTAGACCTTCAATTTGACTCAAATAAAGAAGACATCAAATTTTTCTTACAATACAAGACTCAAAAAGTCAAAATCCATAAAAAAAAATCAAGGAGAAATTATGAATTTATTGCTCTTACGACAAGCATACTTCAACTTTTAAGGACCCATTAATATATGCAATATATATCAAGTTTTATGCTTCTATCACAATTTTATCAGTTTGACTCTTCAATTGAAAGGACATGAAACTTCAATAAAAAATTTGTGAAGCTTTATAAAACTCAAGTTATAATATCAAAATCATATGAAGAAGGAAAATCACAACTTAGCATGTGAATTGGACAAACCTAGGACATTCTACATTAAACTTTCAATTAAAAAACTCAGAGCTTTAGGCACAAGGGCGAAAGGGACCCTTTCAAATTAGTCTATATACTTGAATCAAGCCTTTACTAAGCTTCGAATTGGTGGTGATGGGTGATCTTATACTTTGGAAAGAACCGTACACTTGTTCTTGAGAGAGATTTTCTTAGTCTGACTGTGGTTTTTGTGAATGAAAGAAATTAAAGGTTTAGTCTTATATACCCACCCAAATGAAGCCAAAATGACATGGTTTTAATCCCATGGTTTAGGGGAGAGGTCATAATTAATCATGGAAAAAAAGCTTAATCCAGAATTAAAATATTTTGCTATGGGTTGATGGTCCGTCAACTGGTCCATCAAATAATTTGCAGCCCATCAACCCAGACTATTTGACAGAGCTACACTAAAATGGTATTAATTATCTAGTATAGTATTGTATTGATGAGAGGTTCGTTGATTTGAAAACTAGACTCAAAGGCCTTTCCTATTATAGGCTACAAGTCACATAAATCCTAGTGTTTTGGGAGATATGACCATTTGAAAATGACCTTGAAAGAACTTATGTGTAAATTCAATTGGTAAGAAAGTTTCCAACTTGACTTTAATCTATAGGTTCCATACAATCATAATTCACATCTAACATTATTCAAAATCTAACAAAATGATCCTACCATATAGGTTCAAGTTATAAATTTTCAATTCAAGTATAACAGATCAAATAATGGATCATCAAACCATTCTACGACCCCATCAAAGCCATCGTGAAAACTTAGGTCTTTCAACTTTGCTTTTGGAAAGTGGAAAGGGATTTCATAGAGGTTCATAATGTACACCAACTTAAATAATGGACCATTAAATTGTCAGTAAAACCCCAATATACTTAAAAACTCACTAGAATAAGTTGACAGACCGTTGAAAACTTTTACGATCTGTGGGCTGTCTCCTGGAACCAAAATAGTTTCAAATTTTGAAAAAAAAAAATCTAAATACTTTTATTAAACTCAAGCATCATCCACGATGAATTTAAAGGTGTTAAAATCATTTTGATTTACTGTCTGTCAATCCCACCATGGTTCTATTCCAGTAAGTACCAAAATCAAGAACAACTTTTCATGGACCAGTTGATGATAGTTCATTAACTGAATTGAAGGTTCATCAATCCCACCATGGAATTGCCTAATTTTAATTTTTAACACATTTTAAAGGAAATTATTTCTTTTTTCCCACTCGTTTTTACAATATCACAACTTTTTAAGCTTGTTTGATGGGATGTAAATACCTAATCTTTGCATCAACATTGTTCATCTTCTAAACTTAGAGAAACCAATATGTACTATCTCAATTCCACTTAAAATAGACTAGGGTTTACCTCTAAGGTTTTATGAGTAGAAACATCTATCAATTTCATTCCATAATCTTTAGGCTAGGTATGTAAGAACTTCAACAAGGGTTGACTTAATTTCTTATGGCCACCTTCTCTTAGTGTTAGTTTTGAATTATGAACTGAAATTCTAAGGTTGATATCAAGTATCTTGTTAATGATGAAAACTACTTATCTATCATGTTCCTTGATGGTTATAGTTGAGTTTGCATATGTTTCTATAATACATCATGAAGTAACAAATTCTTGAGAATTGAAGTCAAATTCCATGTAATCTAGCATTTCATAAAATTTATGCTCAAATATAGAATTATAATGAAATCATTATTTGATGGTTAATATTCATATATGTATTAGTTTTACAAGGTTTAAGCCTGTTTTATATTATTGATCTATTTTCATGAAATTTCTTAGCTTTGTAAAAATTCAAGCATGGTTTTAGTGACTTGTTAGAAAACTCATTGATGTTTTGACTTTGCAAGGAATTAAATCTTGATTCAAAAAATATATCTTTAAAAGATGATTTAGTTGCATAAATTAGAGGCTCAATCAGGATGCTGTAGAATTTAAAGAATAAGCCAATGTCAATTAGACAATTATTATGCTCAAAGAGGCCAAGTCTAATTTTACTTGGTTAGTTGGTATTTAATATATGTCTGTTGTTCTAGTATAGGACCATATGTTAGTTTTAGTTTAGGAAATAATATTAGCACCGATCTAATTCAGATACGAGGCACTATCCCAAAAAATATGTACCAGCATAGGATGTTATGACCCAAGAGGCACTTTTTAAGACTTAGTGGATCCACTGGGATAAGTATGAGTGTCCCTATACCCTTGAAAGGAATAGGGAGCCCTTTTATCATAGGGATATATGTTGGACTCTATGGTTACTCTCCTAGTTTTTATATCCCG
Organism: Withania somnifera; assembly: GCA_039654485.1. NCBI lineage: Eukaryota > Viridiplantae > Streptophyta > Magnoliopsida > Solanales > Solanaceae > Withania > Withania somnifera. Next base: position 9,302 of record JBDJHY010253367.1, read on the forward strand.
ATTATAGAAGCTCCTATTTATATTAAATTGTCATTTTGTATTGTCAGAGGTTGTAAAGTATGTGTATGTTAACCTTGTCAAGTTAAGAGGCCTAAAGAATTACTTGATTTATCCTTTTGAGAGTTGATGCTTATTTTATACTTGATGGATTTTCTGTAACTAAAAGTCAGTTTTGATTCATACATTGCATAGTTTCCTTTCATGTCCTTATTTTAGATTGAGTATACCTATTCTTTTTTATGCCTTCTTACATACCAATACATTCCACTTACTAATGCATACTTTATGCCTGTATTTTTAACGATGTAGATCCATCTATCATTCTTTGTGCATACAATTGACCTGATCCAGTAGTTCCACTTCAAACCTGGTGAGTCTTTATGGTTCGAGGACCAAAATTCCTTTAGAGTTTATCTTTTCATAGTAGTTCTTTTACAATTGTTAGGATTTGTTAAACATAGCTAGGAACCTGTTATAATAGCTTATTTATTTATATTATTAATGGCTTTCAGACTGGGTTAGTGATATATTCAACTTTTGTATGAGTTTTAACACTTTATTCTTCGAGATATTTGTATTTTCTTATTGTGTTTTCGCTCTACTATTATAGTAATATCTTGGGTCTGATGACTGTATGTTGTGAGTAGATGAATACTAGGTCCAGGGTTACTTTTGGGTCACATGATGATTTTGGATCACGTCTAGGGTGTCGGTTCAGGGTGTGATAATAAATATCTGTAACCCATTGTTTAAACCCTTTACAAATAGGAGGACACTCTCCTTTTCACTTTGCAATAACTAAGATACATATTTGAAATTTACCAATATTGAGTGAAATGTTTATTGCCCACAATCAATGGACAAGAGTAAATATACCAAAGAAAATTTGAATTTAAATGGGACAACATCAAACATATAAAATAAGTAAAATTTTGTAAAACATACCAAGTCACTCTACTGACTAGAATGAATGAAGACCAAAAAAAAGAAGACGTTATCACTTCCAATTCATGAGCTTTGTGATAGATCTGTAGATTTGAAATTTAGTTTAAGTATGAAATCAACAAACTTTATATTGAAAAGTCATACTACACCACTGGGATCTTCGTATCCTTGATCTGGGAAGGTTTTAAATACTCAACCATTATTGCTTTTAGTGATGCTTGGGAAATACATCTTAGTAGTCGTATATCCTGATATGAGGAGTTATGTTTCTCATAACCTATCAAAAACGTCACTGAGTCTAGTTTTAAACTCAACAAACCTCTTGCTCATCCAAGTTCAGAGTAAATATTAATGGACAGTGCAGAAAGAAAAATCCTAA
>JBDJHY010253408.1:0-10624 GCA_039654485.1 Withania somnifera
AGCTAAAAGACATCTTCAACTCCTTGAGCTGGATGAATTCCGTTTGGATGCGTACGAGAGTGCTATGATCAATAAAGAAAGAACTAAGAAATGGCATGATAGAAGGATGATTGAGAAAAGTTTTGAGCCCGGGAAATTAGTGTTATTGTTCAACTCAAGTTTTAAATTTTTTCATAGGTAAACTTCATTCCAAATGGATGGGGCCCTTTGAGGTTTTTCACATAGCGGACCATGGTGCCATTGAACTAAGAGATACCAAGTCCGATTAAACTTTTGTGGTCAATGGGAAAAGGGTCAAGTCCGATGGTTATCCATTTGGAAGAAGAATAAAGTGCCATGAGTTCGTGCCACGATCACCTAATACATGAGTATATTAAAAAGGGGGCACTAAGAGATGTTAATGGAAAGAAAAATTTAACATCACGATAACCATCACGTCGTGATGGATATCATGATGAAACACTGGATACGAAAAAAATTTAATTGGAGATAAAAATATTTTTGCTAAACAGTGAAGTTACACGATAAGCATCATGATGTGATACTTATCGTGCAACTACACTTGGTGAAATTTTACTAAAAGTGCTTAAACAGTGTGTAACCACGAAAACCATCACGACGTGATACTTATCGTGGACTTACACTTAACAGCAAAATTAACATATTGCTTAAGCAGTGTGTTACCACGATATCAATCATGTCGTGATCCTTATCATGGTAACACACTTAATGAAAATAAATTGGAGTATTGACTTTGTGATAGTCAGTGTACTACCACGATAACAATCATATTGTGATTGAAAATATACTGATCACGATAAGGATCACGTCATGATTGTTATCATGATAGAATTCAGTTTCCAATTTGGACACGATCTAGGAAATTAATCCCCTTCCTAACTCCCCGACCACCCCATTAAATCCATATTTAGCTATTTTTATCCCCTCACCCTCCCTATAAAACATGTTTTTTACCCCTTCATTCACCTCACACACATACACTTCAGAAAAAAAAAAGTTCTCTCTGATTTTTTAAAGTAGTTTTCCAATTCTTCAGCAAGAGTCTTCGCTCAGGTACGTATTCGGTCTCATATTTAATCTTTCTTCATGTATATCTTCAGTACATGGCCATGAAAATCGATAGTCTATCTTTTTGGTCCATGATTGAATGCATGTATGGGGGAAAAGTTGAGTAGGGGTGCTACGGAGGCTTAGACTAGATTGCATGCTGATAGATTCTTGTTGAGAACAATTGATGGGTATGCTGTAGTAAGGGCGTGAATGATCATTTCGGTAACTTGTTATTATAATTTTCCTAGTGTTATGCTGTCAAAATTATCGTAATTTTGGGTGGTATCTGAAGCACAGAAGTGGAACGGTTTGTTTTGTGGTATCGATTGGGAGGATGTTTTGTGTTGGTTATCCATGCTTTGGGGGAAGGATGATGTTAGGATTGCATTTATGTTAGGTGTTTTTGTTAGGAGCAGTAGTTATTTGTTTTGAGTTATTTATGTTTGTCGTCGTGATCATAAAGTGGCACATGTATGTGTGGTGTCGTTTGTTAAGATCATGACTTGATTGTGTATTATGGTTGTGAATGGAAATATGGTAGTATGAGGGGGGAAGGCTGATGTACCCTCTTAATTTTGAAAAACTTATCTCGTGTTTGTTATTTGGGGTGGCGTCTTGAGCTAATCCTGTTTGTTTTCAGGAATTACCATGCCACCCAAAAATAGAGAAGGTGCCAGTTCATCGAGAGTTGTGGAAAAACGGGCAAGAGCCTCGCATGGGGCTCAACCATCTCAAGGACAGCACCCCGACCTCGTCGCCGCCGTTTTGGTGGTGCTGCGGTGGAGGAGTGGGTGAAGAAATGGTTCCAAAAGAATATAGTTGGCAAGTACTTGGCCGTGGATAGCATTGATCGCCATCGGCTAGCAGCAGAATTTCCACAAATACTGGCACGCATCAAACAGTTGCATATGGATTTTATCTTTGAAAATCAAGGATACTGCAATGTCGACTTGGTACGGGAGTTTTATCAAACTGGAAGGCCAAGGAAGAAGCAGAAATTTTGGTCGTTGACCATGTGATCATGTGGGTACCAATGATGATCAATACCCTCTTGGGTACGTCGAATGCCAATGATTTATCGTTGTTGTCCCAACTTGTTCGTGAACCTCCCTACCTTCTCATCCGCCATACTTTGTATGGTCCTACTTTGCCATCCCGATAGATTCGTGATAGCCGGGGCTGCCATGCCGCTCTTCCATTCTCTCATTTTACAAGGGAGGAAAAATGTTGGCTAAAGATAGTCAACCATTGCCTCGTGTCGTTAAATTAATACACCACTGTCCTTCGAACCAGAATTGCCCTCGTCTTTGCTTTGATGATGGGGGTACAGCTTAATATTAGGGGAGTCATATATTCTGCCATGACCACAGCCAGAACTAGTCTCCGTTAGAGGTATAGCTTTGGTGGGATTGTAACGCAGTATCTAAGGAGCCAAGGGGTTGAGGAAGATCCCGCAGATATTATACATCCTCCATCTCCTAGGGCAGTGGATGTGATAGTTAGTAGAGGGATGGGAGAGACGGATGGTGGGCAGCGTCTTACACCACAAGAGCATAATGCCATGTATGAAAGCTATCACGGGTTCATGTATGGTACTGCGATGTTACAGCTGCGCCTTGGTGGACGTCCGACCTTGGCAGATGAGATAAATACCCTGCACGATCAGTATCCATTGAATGATCATGCTACAATCATATGCAGGATAAGGCCTCTGTTTCTAGAGCCAATCGATGATGATGTGCCCACCGACCCTGGGTATGACTCAGGGGATTCAGATGAGGACGATGATAGCTCAGATGAGGAGGTTGGAATCAAGGCTGAGATGGATGAAGAGGCAGAGTGATCAAGGAGTTCTATTCTCCTTACCCTATTTATTTTGAGAACTGGGGACAGTGCTCACGTTTAGTATGGGGGGAGAATATATCTCTTATGCTTGTATAATGGCTGCCCAATTTATTTCCACTATTGTTCGTGTGTTTAGTTTGTTTTATTTTTATTGTTATTTTTATTTTCCAGTTAATCTGTTTTTTATTTTCCAGTTTTTTTTATTTTGTGTAAGTTGTTTTTATTTCAGTTTATTGTGATGTTTTTGTTTTTACTGACAATGACTATAGCACCTGTCATAGTCCTAACCCTAGCTCCAGCCCCTATTCCAGATGTACGGGATATATTTTGGTAGCTACTTAGTGTATTTGGCATTCCTCCAATGAAAAGGGAAAAAAACCGCCCACGGGGAAGCCTTGGGTGTTTACAACTCAGGGGTGTAGCTAGCGGCTACGGTTCCCCCTCCATTTCAGCTAATAGCCCTTATTCCTACACAAGTGCTATCGACATCAGTTGCTACTCCTGTAGTGGGACTGCAAATTCCTAAAAAAAATTTAGAGTAGAAGTTTCGAACAAGTTTATTAGATTCTACCCCATGTAATTTACTGAGTGTCGGGGTAGTGCTCACGAGTTCTTAGCCGAGTGTGTGGAAAGGTTGAGAAACCTCGATATCTGGAGTCCCATGGAGTCACCTACACCACCTTTTAGAAGCGTGGTATGGCTAATCAGTAGTGCAAAGCCTTGATGATGTTGTTCGTATAATGAAACACACAGAAACGAGGGTAGAAAGAAATGAAATAAAAAGGATATGCAACAATTTTCAATTAACTCACCGATTTATGGAAAACAAGGGACTGGTTATCCTCACCTTTCAATTGAACCAATAAATTAAATATGAACTCCAAAAGATAAACCAATGAAACCTAATTATATCCACAAATGGAATCCATCAATCGAATGCGAAAAGAAGTTACAGCAGAAACTAACGGAATCCACCCTCAATCGCTCAAGCTAAAGCTAAACTATGTTAAAAGATACTATAGGCTAATAACTAAGATCTTAAAAGAGTTTGTATGTTTTTTCATCAAAATTTGATGGAGAATAATGCAAACCAAGTATTTATATTTATTATAAATTTGCATAAATATCACTTTAGTTCACAAGTAATCCAAGTTGTCTAAGTAGCCCCTAAAGTTATGGAATCTTCAGATAGATCCCTCAAGTTATTGATTTTCATCTCCTTGCATCTTACATGCTTCCCACAGGTTTTATATCTTTTCTTGTGTCTTTAAAAGGTCCCCTCATGCATCAGTCTTCCACATAGTAGCTTGTAAGACCTACAACTACTTATCTTGTCTCCTTGTGAATGTCATGGACGAGTAGGTGCTATCCATGCTCGTCATCTTCACCTTCTTGAAGAGGATTCTTCCTTGAATCCATGTGTTCACCTCTAACTCAAGGAGAAAAATCAACAATATTAAACATATCATGAACACTATACTCACCTTAGGGATCAAGTTTTTATGCATTGTCATTAATGCGCTGAAGCACTTGAAATGGACCATCACCCTTGGGGCTCAACTTTCCTTTGTGCTTGTGTGGAAACCTTTCCTTCAAGAAATGTACCCATACCTAGTCACCTTATTTAGAAATCACCTTCCTCTTGCATTGGTTCTTATTTTTGGATACTTTAGTATTGGTTCAGTCAAGAGTTTCCTTTACCTAAGCATAGATCTTTAAAACCTATGCTTTGTATTTCTCTGTATCTAACCTTACCACAACTTCACTAGAAAAAGGATTTAACGTAAGAGGTAATCAAGGGTTAAAGTCATAGCAGGCTTTAATGGAGTCATATTAATAGAGGAGTGAAACAACCTATGTATGAATAGTCAACTAAGGGAAGTCGTTCTTTTAATGAAGTTAGATTACCTCAAATAATACTACATAAAATATTACCAACTGTTCTATTTACCACCTCTGTCTGACCATCTGTTTAAGGATGGAATGAAGTAGAAAAGTAAGGAAAGGTGCTAAGTTCACGCCAAAGATTTTCCCAGAAATAGCTAAGGAATTTTAAATCCCTAATACTAAAAGTAGTAACAAAAAAAATCCACCTAAGGAGCATCATTAGTCTTATGACAAGGGATGAAGTGTGAAATCTTTTAAAATCTATCCACAACTACAAAAATGTTGTCATGACCCCTTTAGTCCCAGGGAGTCCTAACACAATATACAAGGAAATATAAAACCAAGGCCCACTAGAAGATGGAAGGGAACCATACATACCTAGAGCACGACTCATCGACTTAGCCTGTTTGCAATGTAGACGCTGTCTGCATATATGCTCTATGTATCTCCTTATTTTTGGCCAGTAGAACTACTACCAGCATATCAAGAGTCTTGGTGACTCTAAAATGACCCATCAATCCTCTATTTTCAACTTATTTCATGAATAACTCCCTTCACAAGATCTTTGGAACACAAAGTCGTCCATCCTTGAATAAGAACCCATTAAGTAGTTGAAACCTATCAACCTAATTTCCTTGACTAAGTTTTAGAAAATTGTACCTGAAGTCAAAATCCATAGGATGGAATTCCATTAAGCTTTTAAAACCAATATATTTGGACACAAGAGTGTTTACCAACACGAGCTATTGTGATAGAGCATCTGCCACCACATTGTCCTTACCATGATTGTAATGGATCATGTAAGGAAGGTCTCAATAAACTTTATCCACCTTGCATGTCTCTTATCTAACTATTACTAACTCTTTAGAGGCTTTAATTAGTTATGATCAGTACTTACAACAAACTCCTTATGCCATAAGTAGTGTTTTCCAGTTGGCAATCACCCACACATGAGCATAGAGTTCCTTGTCAAAGGTAGAGTAATTAAAGTCAACCCCCTTCTATTTCTCACAAAAATAGGCCAAGGGATTACCTTATTCCATTAGGAAACCACCAATACCAATCCCCAAAAAATCACACTCGATTTCAAACATCTTCTCAAAGTTAGATTAGTTGATAAATGCAGCTGAGCGTAAGATATACTTAAAGTCTTGAAAAGCCTTGTCTTATTCATATCCCAAAATAAAGGGGAAATACTTCTTGATTAAACCAGTCAGCGGACCTGCCAAGGTGCTAAAGTTCTTAATAAATCTCTTATAGCAGCTTGCCAACCAATGGAAACTATGGACTTTGGTAGAATTGGTGGGGGTTGGCCAAGAACTATTGGCCTCAATTTTCTCATCATCAACTTCCACTCCAACAGTACTCACAACAAAGCCAAGGAACACAACTTTCTTCACACCTCAAGAACATTTTTGAGATTCATAAAAAATTTCTTATTTAATAAGATATCAAATACCTTTTTCATAAGATTCTCATGTTCTTCTAGAGATCAGCTATAAACAGGTATATCTTCAAAATAAATGAGGAAACACTAATTTATTAGTGGCCTCAAAATGTGGTTCATGAGTCTCATAGAGGTACTTTGTGTATTTGTTAGGCCAAAGGGAATACCAATCCATTCATATAACCCGAACTTCATTTCAAATGTTGTCTTCCACTCATCTCCCTGTCTTATGTGAATCTAATGATATCCACATCGAAGATCAATTTTTGAAAAAATATTTAAACTCCCAAGATCATCAAACATGTCATTCAACACAGGAATGGGGTGTCGGTATTTGATAGTGATTTTAGTGACTACCATACACATTCTCCAAATGCCATCCTTCTTATGAATAATAATAATAGGAAAAGCACAAGGAGTTAGGCTTTCTTTGATGAAGCCTTTTAATAATGATTCCTCCACTTGATTATGAAGCTTTTAAGTTTTTGTTGGGTTGCCCTAATATGCAGGTCGATTCAGAACTTGAGATCCCAGAATGAAGTAAATATGTTTCTCGACCCCACTTAAGGGTAGCAACCCACTCTGTATCTCCTGATTAAATAATACTGTATAATCCTTCAAAACAGAAGAGATGATACCATGTATAATGCTATTAACTTGGTTAGCATGTAGCAATAAACTAGTGTTAACAAGGCATAATGAGATGCTCCCCTCATCAACTCCTTTTATTCATTTATTAGGATTAGCTAACATACATACCTTGGTATCCACATCCGCAACTTGTTATATACGTTCCCCACTTCCTTCACCTTCCTTAAGTACCTTGATACTCTCTTTCAGTTCATTCATTACTTTATAATCCTCGCTTACCTAATAAGTAGTAAAAGGAACAAGTACATGTTTCTTTTGTCAAAAAATGAAGGAATATTTACTAGTCCTCCCTTGGTGAGTCATATCTGGATCAAATTACAAAGGTCTCCCAAGTAAAATATTGCAAGCTAGCATTGGCACTATATCAGAAACAAGCTTATCCCTATACTTACCTATGCTAAACACAAGACTTGTTTGTTTTAAGACTTTTGTCTCACCACTATCATTCAACCATTGTAGTTTATAAGGACTTGGTTATTTGCATAGATAGCTACAAATGCTTAACCAATGATTGACTTATGACATTAGTGCAACTCCCACTATCTATGATCACAAAACATATCTCCTTTTGGAGCTTGCACCTAGTATGAAATAAGTTCACTTTTTGGACTAACTATTCCTTAGTCACAACTCCTATTAGACGCCTTACTACACTTGGCAAGGTTTTTTCTTAGGTAGGGGTTTATTTCCTTCCTCTGTTAAAGGACCTAAACACTTCATCAGAAACCTAAAAGTAGTCCCCGCAGTCCCCCATTCCCTTACTACCCAATTCTTTTTTGTTATTCCCTCTTACTTCTTTCCCCATCAGAGTCATCTTTACTCTCAATTTTCTATCTATCTAAAAACTCTATAATCGCCCTCCATTTAGGTCACTCAATTTCTATGTGTACTCTACCTTAACACTTAGAGCATTATATAGTAGATGGTATTGGAGTAAGAGTGTTATCAAAATTACTTCCTCGAGCCTTCTAGTCACCCTGGAGCTTAAAGTTGGCCTTGGAGTCACCTTTAGTTTTCACTTCCTGACCTCCTACCTTAGTAGTGTTAGAGGAAGAGGATGATTTCCACTTCCACTTCATTTATTCCAAAATTTTGAAGTGCTCTTGCCTTTGTAACCCTTCTCAACCTTTAAATCAATTTCAAGCTTATTTGCATCATAGAAGGCTTCATTCAGTGTGTGGTAGTGCTTAAGTCTCACAGTCTTTGATATGTTATCCTGCAGCTTATTAGTGAAGCATATCAAAGTATGTTGCATCATTTTCTAAAGTTTGGCCTTTATTCTCAACCCTTCAAACTCATCATAGTATTCTTCCAGTCTTTTGGGACATTAATGCAGTGCATACACCTTTTAAGTATGTCCCCAAGATAATTTGGGGGAACATACATTTCCTCCATTAGTTATAGCAGTTCTAGCCAAGTAAGTATCATAAAATTGTTATTCATGGCCCTCATCATTACTTGTGCCTCCCACCAAGTTGAAACGTATCCCTCAAATTTGGTGAAGGCAGGTTTAGGCTTCATTTATTTAGTTACATAGTTTGTGAGCAAAATCCTCTTTCTCTTGAGCTTCGAAGCAATGTAGTCCTCCGAATCACTACCTCCCTCAAAAGTGGGTAGTGTTCATTTTATGGTGTTGATACTTCATGCAGTATTACCTCTTTTAAACATCTCTTCCATAATTCGGTTCCTCCCATGCGTCCGAACTATCCCCTCTTCCTATATTCCTATCTCCTCTACCTCTGTGGCCATGGATTCCCATGCCTTGGTTCCTTTTGCAACTCTTAACTCCTCCTTGCCTTCCTTCTTAGTTATGAGGACCTTCATGTTGATTATCTCTGGGAAAAAATCTATATCCTTACCCCTCATCTTGCTATTTAAAAGCTGGGTTATTATAAAAGAGGTTTTGTGGATGTATAAGTGGGGTACGTGGGTGAGTAATAGTCGCCCGTGGATTAGGTGGTTGTGGCTCATAGAAATGTGTATGGTTTGTAATTTGATGTAGAGCTGGTGGTGGAATTTATTTTTTGTTATATAGGCGTGGGGTGCCTGCTCTTATGAATGGAGTAGGATTCGTGTGAAAGTTGTTAGGTTGTTGAATGGGTGCTTTCCCTTGTCGATGTCTATTCATCTCTATTATCTATTCCGGGACTATTATAGTAGATGTTTCCATATCTCTATCCTGGCCCTCATCATGATCAATGTGCAAAGAATCTCCTCCACTTTTATTACCTTCCCCCATCCTTCCTTCCAAAACATCTATTGTAGCATCAAACCAAGCAACCATTTTTGCTACAACAAAAGTCAAGACTATTTTTTTTGCCCAAAGTCTCCATCTTATGTCTGGAGCTCTCCCCTTTTGGAATTGTCTTCAAATATTGCTATAACATTATAACCTACAAGACTTGGAAACCACTTTAGTAGAAAAAGCCTCACGTTCAATCATGTGTATCGCACAAGCATACCTCTTAGGCTTAGTATCAAAGTTATCTTTACACAAACAACTCATCGTCTTCAAGATTTAGGGAAGAATATATCCTTGTATATACATAATGGACTAACAAAGGCCACATTAAACCAAGAGGTTGCAACGATACTGTAAACAATCAAATATCGAAGGAATTAGCACGAATTAACAACTAAGTAGACTAATTACTAGTTGAAAACTCTCTACTGAAATCAAAATGACACTATGACTTAAAATTAAAAACACTATAATAAGACCACATCTAAGTTGAATGAAATTGATTCCAAGTTGTTTTAGAACTAGTTTGGAGATGATTTGGATCAACCTTAACTATCGTGGGAAAGGGTAGACCACTGTCTAAGAACCCTCATTTCCATTCTAAACAGTTTGCAAGAATATGAAAATTTGTCTACCTTTTCTTACGGGAAAGCCGCCATCATAGGTGGTGGTGCTGTCGTCCTTGAACTTCCCACTACTGTTCAACACAGAACCCATAATTAAAAAACCCACTTGGCTGATGTCTTGAGGGTGGTTGGCTGTCCTTGTGAGTGGTGGTGGTTGGAAGGTGAGTCTAGACTGCCATTCAAGGTAGTGTTCCTGGGAGGTGATGATAAAACTTACTTTGACATAATTCCTTTTGTACTCTTCGAAAAACCCGTTTGATTTTTTCAAAAATACCCCCGTTTAAAACACATTTTCCTATTTAATTCTATCCTAACTTTGATCAAACAAACCAAACTTTATGACCAACTATTATCAAGATATGTATCCCACTAAGAGCACCAAAAATCAAATTCAGCGAAATCACTCCAGAATCAGATGAAATTGATAACTAAGTCCTTATTGACTCTAAGAGCTTAAATATCATTGTTTTGACACGAAATTAACTTGAGGATGATAGATCAAACATACTTTTTCTTCATCTTTTTCACATGAAGATATGAATAACACTTCTTCAAGAACACTTGTATATTAAATTCTCAACCATCATCAAAAGAGCCCGAATTCACAATGAATTTCTACCACGTGCTCCCTTCTCTATGTGAATCCAACCCCACTGTAATGACCTTCATTTTCAGTTATGATAAATACACAATGTCTTGCATCTTAGAGCATTTCAGCAGTTGCCCCAAGTTATTTATGACTTGCTGGGATCGATAGTTCTGATCCCTAGTGACTCGGTTGAGAAATATCTCAAATTTCCTATTTTAGAGCCTAAAGTTAAGTACCCGTTGACCAAACTCAACTTTCCTTCAAGA
>JBDJHY010253418.1:0-10624 GCA_039654485.1 Withania somnifera
TTCGGCGACTTGTACTCATATTATACTTGCACTTGTGCAGATCCGAGTACACGTTCCCGTTCGTGATACACAAATCGCTGTTTGTTCGGATAATATTCACCTCGAAGATTCAGGGTGAGCTTGGTGTTTAACTTGATCCTGCTTCTCTTCAGACTATGTTTTGTTGATCTCCATTGTATTTCGGAGATACTTTGTACTATATTCATTTTAGGTTTATGATTCTGTTCTTAGTGGTTGTTTGACGTTTATACCATATTTTGGGTAGTTATTCTTTTCTTAATTAATTTCTCAAAACTATTATTTTATTTGACTTTTGAGATTTTTTCATATTTAATGTAGTAGTCCTTCGCTTCGGCTACAGAATACGGGGTTTGGTTCTCCTACTGGTGGTATAGTAGGTGCCATCATGATCTGCGAAATCGGGTCATGACAATATGTGCCAGTAGCACCACCACAGCGTACTAAGATGGGTCCCTAGAGAAGGTTAGGAATATATATTGGGTTAATTTACCCTCCATAATTTTCTCTCTTGAACCATTGATGAGAGACTTGTTCACTGCTCGATTTGTAGATTATCGATTTGATGAAACAAGTTTTTAGTAATTAGGGTGAGAGAAAAAGGAACCTATCAATAGAGAAATTGTGAGGAGGGTTTCATCATTTGTCTTATTATGATCCACATGCTCCAATATGCGAACAGGAGGTCTTGAAGATCATTCACTTATAAAGAATAGCAAATCAAATGCTAGATGCGTTTACTGATTAAAAAAAAATAATAGAGTCACATGTCCTTACAGCGAATATGCCTGTTTGAATTAATGTTCTAGAAAGACCATCTACTAATGTCATAGCTTCTAAATCCCCAAAAAGCCTAAAGTGTGGTAGGCCACTGGGTTCAAAGGATAAAAATTCTACAAAAAATAAGCATGAAAAATGATCAAAATGATACTGAGAAAGAATCTTCTGAAGAGGTTTGAGGTCTAATTAATCCTGATATTTCTGCACAAATCAATAAATCCGAGACTCAAGTAAATGAAGAGCTTTCTATAAATTCTATCAATAACGGAATAAATTTAGATCGGTCGAAATTAATGATGGATAATATTTTTTGTATGTATTATTGTACTTAATATTATGAACGACATTAAGGACCTTAAACCTTAATCTGTCAAAAAATATCGACGAAGATATGATTGGCCAAAATGGCAAGAGGCAATTCAGTCAGAATTGAACTCACTTGCTGAATGTGAGGTTTTTGGGTCTTTGTACAAAAAGAAATAAGAGAAACAAGATTGTAAGATACAATGCTCGCCTAGTTGCACAAGAATTCTCTCAAAGACCCGGTGTCGACTATGAGGAAACATATTCACCGGTTATGGATACAATAATGTTTTGATATCTTATCAGTTTAGCTGTAAAAGAGAATATTGAGATACATCTTATGGATGTTGTTATAACATACTTTTATGACTCACTTGATAATGAGATTTACATGAGAATCCCAGAAGGATTGAAATTACCTGAGGCATATTGTTCAAAGTCTCAGGGTATATTTTTTTATCAAATTACAAAGATCATTGTATAGTCTAAAACAATCAGGTCGTATGTGGTACAATCACCTCAGTGTGTACTTCATAAATAAAGGTTATATAAATGATGTCATTTTCCCTTGTATTTTTATTAAGAAAACAACATCAAGCTTTGTTATACTAGCTATTTACATCGACAACACAAATCTCATTAGAACTCCAGAAGAGGTTCAAAAGGCAATTGAATATTTAAAGAAAGAGTTTGAGATGAAGGATCTCGGAAAGACTAAACTTTGTCTTGGTCTGCAAATTGAACATTTGGTACACGGTATCTTCATCCATCAATCTACCTACACTGAGAAAATCTTGAAATGATTTTACATGGATAAACCATATCCTTAAGTACTCCAATGATTGTTTGGTCACTTAACGTGAATAAAGATCCATTCCAACCTCGAGAAGAAAACGAGAAACCCCTTAGTCCTGAAGTACCATATCTCAGTGCAACTGGTGCACTTATATATCTTGCCAATGCAACAAGACCTAATATAACATTTTTTGTTAATTTACTAGCAAGGTATAGTTCTTCCCTTACGTGAAGACATTGTAACAGAGTCAAAAATATACTACGGTACCTTAAGGGGACTATTGATATGGATCTATTTTACTCTAATAGATATAATGTAGATCTTGTCGGTTATGCAGATGCAAGTTATCTATTGAACCCACATAAAGCTTGATCTCAGACAACCTATGTCTTCACATTTGGAGGTACTGCCATATCATGGCGATCTACGAAGTAGTCTGTCATTGCTACTTCTTTAAATCATGTTGAGATAATCGCTATTCATGAAGCAAGCAGAGAATATATGTGGTTGAGATCGATGATACATTCCATCAAGGAAAGATGCGGCCTAAAGAATGATATCAAGGCTCTCTTAGTCCTTTATGAAGATAATGCTACATGCATAGCCCAATTCAAAGGAGGCTTTATCAAAGGAGACCAAACGAAGCACATATCACCAAAGTTGATTTTTATGCATGGCCTTCAAAAAAATATGATATTGATATGCAACAAGTCCATTGAAGTGATAATCCAGTAGATCTATCACTAATTCTCTACCAACGTCAACTCTTGAGAAGATGGTACATATGATTGGGATACGAAGACTTAATCGCTTGAATCGTGGTCTTCATCAGGGGGAGTAATAATACATGTTGTACTCTTTTTCCCTTAACCATGGTTTTTATCCCATTGGGTTTTTCCTAGTAAGGGTTTTAATGAGGCAGCAAGCAATACATATTATATATAATCATGTATAGTTATCCTTCCATATGAATATCCAAGGGGGAGTGTTGTAAGCATATTATATAGCCATGTGTCTAAACATTAGACTTAGTGACTAGGTCTTATGTTTAGCCATATGTTTATCAACTAACCCACCATGGTTGGTGACTAATGGCCTATAATTCCATGTGTAACCAACATGATGACTATAAAAATGTAAGAAATGGGTTGAAATTTTAGACTAATTTCCCCATTTTAGAAGACTTCCCATTTTAACTCATTTCCGTAAATAAAAACTTTTCAATTTTAGAATTTTTTCTCTTCGAATTTATTTGGTTTTACATTTTTTTTATTTTATAACAAGAATATCTATTGTGGCTCACCTGATCTTTATATTATAAATGAATAGAACAGATTTATCCATTCGTTGGATCATCTAGAAAGAGAACCTGTGACATGATGACATGAATCCATGCACAAATATTTAATGTAATTTTCTAGAGTTTGTATACTACTACACTTGTACTAACCTCGTATCACATACATATGACACACAATTTAAATGGAAGGACTCTTCAACCTTATATAAATCTTGGTTTAACATTTAGTTTTACTATATATTTTATTCTCTATATTTTCTTTTACCATATATGTTAGGACTCTTAAAATTTTAAGGTTATATTCAATATTATAAAAAATAATCAAATAATAATTAGATGAAAAAGGTGAAAAAACTATATTATCTATTGCATAGTATTTTAATAAAGTGCAAAAAGGTCAATCAATATTTTTATGGCCTTTCACACATTAATATTATATAGATTGAGAGAAGGGTTTTCTAATTTAAAAAATTTGATAAAGTTGATCACTCAAAGTCAAATGTTTTCTTAATTAATGTTTAAGTTGATTGGGGATAAAATATATTTTTTAAACTTTTAAACTTTACAAAAATATAAAAAAAAATCAAAATTCTAACTGTTAATTGGGAGTTCCAAAAATAAGTTATATTTACCTTTTTATTTGTGAACCGTCATTTACCATTCTCATAAAAGACTTCTCAACTTTTATCCTCTTTTCTATATAGAACTGAAGAACTTTACTTCTTTAACACCTCCTCAGCAACTCATGATTAGGGTTTCAAATCCTCCAATAACTTTATAGCAACTTCACTACCCCGCAATTTGAATGTCGTAGCCATTGTTGTCGCCATCATCGTCATTGTTCATACTCAAAACTAGTGTCCTTCAATTTTTAGCAACTCCACAACAACCACGACCCTCATTGTCTCCTTCGTTGTTCATACTCAAAATTAGGTTTCTTCGATTTTTACATGTATGTACAACTTCTATCTTTTCTCTCATAACTTATGATAATGACTCTCGGGGTCATTTTCATGTTTTCACAATTTCTCTGTGTTTAGAGCATTCTTGTAGCTGCTCCAGGTTATTTGTGACTTGTTGGGACTGGTACCTGACAGTTCTATGGCTTGATTTTTTTAGTTATTGCTACTTCAGACCTTTTTCATCCTAAACACCTCAAATAGTCATTTCATCAATTTTGTCGAGTTTGGAATATCGATTAAATGACATTTTCATATATGGGTTGTTGAAATTGAAATTCGTTTTCATTTCGTATTAATTTGGAAAATTTTAGAATTGGTTGTTAAAATGATTAATTGGCCAAATATCCAATAAATTTGTGGCCGATAAATCGGTCATTTGGCCGATAGATTGACAGTCGGTGGCCTTATAAAGTATTGTGTTCATCACGAAGTTTCACTATTTCTCACATAATTTTCTCTATTCTTGATCTTTAGATCTTAATTAAGAATCTTTAAAGGTTTATCTTGAGATTTTATTACGTGAAAACGTGTTTTAGTGATACTATGATCATTTTTTCTACTGGGTAATTTCTTAGTTTCTCTTTAGTTGTAAAGTTTTTCATACTATATAAACTTTTCAAGCTTATTTCTTCATTTTCTTCCATTGGTTTGAGCCTGATTTTGTACTATACGACCTGTGAGATATGCTCTATGTGCTAGTATGATTATTCCATTTTTTGAGCTATGAGGTTTCATAAACCCATTTTTAGTTTAAATTTTTACCCTGTTATTTCTATAGCAGTATGAGTCTTGTTTTACTCATCTTGACATGTAGGTTACATTCTTTCTAGCTTCGTGCGATTCTGAGTCTGTTTGTTACATTCGGTTGTCTCAGCTTATTTCCCGAGGATATATCAACTTCTAGATAGGCTATGACTTATTCTTTTTATACTGGTATTTAGTGATGCATATGTTTGGTAAATTGCCAGCTCAAAGCTGAGTTACTAGTTTGGAGCCCCATTACTATTGTTACTTTGGCCTATGGTCTATTTTGATAGCCTTTTTGCTTATTATATACCCCTGGGGTTACATGGCCCCATCCGCGTGTTTCACACTATCTATGAAACATAGTTGAGGTTGGGAGGGGATTGAACTAGCGGTTAATCTTAGTAGCTATCCCCTGGACTTAGCTGGTGGCTTTAGAGTCGATCTAGACTGTTATTTGTTATGTTTGACTAGCATGCATGATTATTGAGCTACAACTGATTAGGTGTTTTTGGTTAAAATATAATAAAACCACTTGGTTTTTATTGATAAAACCATGATCGTTGGCCAAAAGTATGGATCTATTTTCTTATTCCATAATGGTATTTTTTGGAAATGCCGATACAATGATAGTTGAGTTTTCTACTGAGATACAGTATACGGTCGGAGCCCAGGTTTTGGAATTTATTCCTGGTGATTATGCCGTAGTTGACTTTTTACGAGAGCTTTGTATGCACATTCGAGTCCCTCCACAGGCCCTACCAACCTGGGTCGCTATGCCTGGAACATGATGTCACAACCTCGGGGAGTGGTATATGGAAGAGTAATGGTATACAGTTCGATTCCTTCGCAGGTCTTGCCTCGTCTTCGTTACTGCGAAGGAGGAGAGTATGGGATTATTATTAGGATACATTTACTTTTCAATACCTATTTGCATTGTATCCTTTCGCGTTTATTTGTTCTTTTTGGGCTTATAGGGGAAGTCTAATTGGGCTAATTGTATGCATTGATGTACTTGCCGGTAGTATGGGATACCAGTAGGTTTTTTTCTAGATAGGTCTTGTTTGTTATTTTTCTGAGGATACCAGTTACTCTTTTTGCTTTACCCGCTGATAGATTAGCCCGTTATTGGTCTTGTATCCCTCTATATGGTCTTTCATTGTGCTAGTTACATTGGATCTCTAGGTACGTGTCGCATTGGTCATGATTTGCTTATGACTTAGGTCCTTTGTATTCACACCTTGATAGTTTATCTTCCATTGTATTTGTTAGTTGTTACTGTGATTACTCCCTCTTTGTCCGTTAGCGTGTGCTATTGCCCTATTTGCTCATAATTGCACTTTACCTTACTTTATGCTTGCTTTTTCCCAGTCGTCTTATGATGCATAGTGGGTACTTATTATTTTTTGTACTTACGCTACACTTTTTATATATTCTTGTGATGCAGACCTGGTACAAGTCAATAGGGTGAACGTGATTGAACAAGATATATTGGAGCTATTTTGGAGATACGATGAGCAAATGACGGTCTTGCTGACCAGTTCTCCTTTTGTTACATAATTGTCCTAGTTTGAGTCCAGGATAGCTTTCTTGTAGTTTTTCCTCCTTACGGGTTGTATTTTGTACTATTATGTATATAGTAGCTCAACAACCACGATACCAGGTTCTAGGGATTTAATTTTTATTATATATTTCTATGTCCTTCTGTTCCTTCTTTTCATTTCCTTTATTATTCTTTTTTTGTACTTGGTATTGGTCTATTACTTAACGCTTTGTCTTAGTGTTAATCTTGTCGACAAGTGGGATGTAGATTCCATCATAACTCGATTTTCAGACGGTGACACTTATATTTTTTATTTTAGAAGAAAAAATTATGTCACATGGGTGTTGAAGAAAATAAGAATGTTGTGTTGTTGAAAATGGTGTTTCTGTTTGTTGTTTTGTATTTTAGAAGTAAATGGTGTTTTAAAGAAGAAGCCTATTTGTTATTTTGTATTGTGTTTTTTAAATGAAAATGGCGTTTTAGTCTAAAACAGAAGAAGAAGAACATAGATGTCAAAAAAATTAGAATTTTGTTGAAAATAGTATTTTTTTAAAGCTTATTTGTTGTTTTGTGTTTCAGAAGTGAATGGTGCTTTAAAGAAGAAAAAGAAGAAGAACACGAGTGTTAAAAAATATTGTGTTGTTGAGAATGGTGTTTTTGTTTGTTGTTTTGTGTCTTAGAAGTGAATCGTGATGTAATGAAGAAGCCTATTTGTTTTTTTATGTTGTGTTTTTTAATTGAAAATGGTGTTTTAGGCTAAAGAAGAAAAAACTAATATGGATGTTAAAAAAAATAATATTTTTGTTGTAGCAACTACTGAAGTTTCATACAACAATTGTTGAAAATTCAGCAATTGTTTAAAACAATTCAACAAAATTCAGTAATTGCTGAAAAGTATTCAACAATTGCTGAAAAATTAAACAATTGCTGAAAAATATTCAACAGTTGCTGAGAAAATTCAACAATTGTCGAACTGCTAAGGTTCCAGCAAAAGTTAAAAGTGCACATTGTATAAAAACATCATGAACTACATATTTAATCAAAATATAAATATTAATATTATAATGCTATAAAATTATTTAATTATTTAATAAATAAAATAATCTATGAACGAATAAAACCAATAATCTAGCAGTTCCATTGACAAGTAAGAAAAACAAACTACTGCAACCTGATGAGACATGTACACAAGTATATATTTTTTCTCAAATAGATGTTCTTCAGGAATTGCTGAAGTATCATGGAACAATTGCTTAAGTTTCATCAATTACTGCATGAAACTTGGTCAACTGTTACTTCAGGCGTTGCTTAATATTTATGTGATTGTAGTGTAGCAATCTAAACCTTCCTGGGAGGCATTTTTGTATAAACTGCAATCTCATTTGGTTAAGAATGATACACTTTAGGCTTCTGATATTCTCTAGAAAACTCTATCAGCAGCTTGTCGAGGTTGTTGTGTTGTAGCGAGTAGTATGAATTGCTGAAATTTTAGTATGACTTGTGTTAGGTTCAGTCTACAACTAAAAAGCCTCAAAACCAGTTTATGGATGATTTTCACCCATATCCTTCAATCGATCCTCTAAATTAACTGTTTCTCATGGTCAATTAATTTTTTAATTTTAGTCTACATCTATTTTTCGCGATCGATTAAATTTTTTTTGCAAAGGTAATTGTATTTATGAATCATAAATAATTTTTTATTTTTGAAACTTGCGCAGTTATCTTCCTCTTCACCTTCATAGAAGCAACTATTCGCAATACAAGATACTTATAAAGTTAATATTTGTTAGAATCTACTTTGGAATAAGAGAGTTACGCTTGAAAAATTCATTATGAGCATATCCGTTGAGACTTTGTACGCATTTTTTTTATTATTTTAACTGCTTCATGTCATGGTCTATGGGAGATATTATATGGTGTTTTAGTTCTAAACTGCAAATACTCTACAGGAAAAAAATATAATATTTACTGCATTGCCAAAAAGCCTTGGGGGTATTTTTCTACACCCTAATTTATCAAATGGAGAAACAATTAGGGTTATTGAATAGATGAACAATTGCTAAAATGTTTCTCCATTTGATAAATTAGGGTGCAGAGAAGCACCTCAATGCTTTTTAAGGCACGCAGTGATAATAATTTCTCCTATGGAGCATTTTGCAGTTTTGAACTAAATACCATATAATGTCTCCCAAAGACATTGACCTGAAGGAGTTAAGCTAATGAACAAAAGATTCTTTTGAAGTCTCAGTGATATGTTTATTATGAGATTCTCAAGCTTAGCTCTTTTATTTCAACGTATATTATATTTATGAGTTTTCTTTTATCATGAATAGTTTCTTTTATGACGGTGAAGAGAAAGATAACTGTGGATGTTTCAAAGATAAAATATCAGATATAATTATAACTACAACTAGCTTGCTAAAGGAATTTTAATTTAACTGCGAGAAACAACTGCATACTGAAAGTCAAAAACTAGTTGACACTAAGAAACATTTAAATATGGAGGATAGATTGAAGCATATGGATGGAAATTATGCACAAATTGATTTTGAGACTTTTTAATTGTAGGTTTAGCCTTACATAGTTATACTAAAACTTCAGCAATTCATACTACTAGCTCCTCCATTATCTCCACAAGCTGCTTGTAGAGTTTCAAGAGGATATTAGAAGCCTAAAGTGCATCATTCTTAATCAAAAGAGACTGAAGTTTATAGGAAAATGCCTCCAAGGAAGGTCTACTCCACCACAATTATACAAAATATTCATCTAGACCTAAAGTAATAAATGACCAAGTTCATACAACAATGATTAAACTTCAGCAACTGTTGCATAAAACTCCAACAATTAGTGAACCATATATTTGAGAAAAAATAATAGTTAGTTGCATGTTTGGTCAACTATAGTAGTTAGTTTGATTTCCTTATTAATTTTGAATTATTGGTTAAAACTAATTGATGGCTGATTATTCACTGAAGTATCATGCATTAATTGTTGAAAAGTTGTAATGACCCTTACATTATTTCTATGCTTTGAGTTATATTTTATGTTCTAGAGATATTCGATAGCTACCCAGGTCATTGATGACCTGCTGGTACCGGTAGACTGACTCTCCAGAGTTCAATTAAGATTTATCTCACTTTGTTGTTTTAGAGCCTGAAATTAGGTACTCGTTGACTTTAGTCAACTTTCCTTCAAGACAAACTTGGAGTCGAATTCTGGTAGTTCCTTTAGCTTCGAAACATGAATTTTGCCTAGGTGGACCCTTGGTCGGGTTTCAGAAACTTTTGATCCGAGTTTAGCTTATTTTGTGAGTTTTTTAGTTGGTCGATAGTTGAATGTTTGACATTGGTCAACATTCAATAATTAAAGCACTGGATAAAAAATTTGACTGTTCCATCAACTTCGAAATACCGACTTTGAGTTAGGGAGAGTATTGGTTCGCTTCTCGAGGCTTCTATTATGATTTCGACTGTGTTTGTGGATTTTTGGTATTTAGGCCTAAGTGTTAACTTTGTTAAAATTTCTCTAAAACAACATCGTATTCAAATCCCGATTGCTCCATTATGTACGAAATGTCATTTCATTTGTGTAATCTGGACTCTAGACATATTCCGAGTGGTGTCCGGAGCCATTTTATTTTGGCTGAAAGTTGCAATCAAAACCTGTAGCTGGTGCAATTGCGTTCTTCTTAGCGATCGTGAAGGCTTATCATGTAATCGCAAAGGTTAGTTTTTGCCCTCATCGTGACTGAGGAGCACCTTAAAGTGATCACGCACTCCCGTTTCCTTCTTTCTCGCGATCATGAGCTTCAACATTGTGATCGCTGATAACGCTCAATTACACTCTAAAACCAATCTAAAAGTGTACGCGGTCATTATTAAAATATATTTACCCAACTTGTGAGTCGGGGTCGAATCCACAGGGAACAATGTAAAGACAATCGTATATGTATGGAAAACTAAAGCACTACTACTAAGACTCAAATGATCCAACACGGAATGGGGGGTTAAAAGTATGAAAAGGTTTTACAAAACTAAAAATATAATAAAAACAAAGGTTTGATCAATGGCTTCACAAACCAATCAAGATCAAACCTATCAATGATCCATTATGATAAACTAAACATTCAATTGATTATACATGGGTTTAAAGATTAGCCTTTGAATTCCAATTATTTT